>JAGVSP010001674.1:0-60652 GCA_022494985.1 Micrasema minimum
TAGCGAATTGATCGACCGCCAGTTTCCGTAAGGTTCTTGCCCTGTAGATTTGACATAAACTGCCGACGAAATATCTCCAGTATTAATGGTTCTGGAAACTGGAAGCCTTGCAGAAACTGGCAAGCATTGGAGGCACTAGTAGTACATGATCAAGCCTTTGCCTGATTCCAAGTGATTTCTGCATTATTATTATTATTATCATGGATAATTTAAACAGCGCCGTTTTCGTATAAATATACCTCAAGGGCGCTTCAAATATTGAATTTAACGGCTAGAGAAATTTAAAGTGAGTGAAAATTCAATTTTGGAGTAGAAAATACCATTATCGTAAGTTTTTTTCGAAACATCACTTCACTCTCACAGTTGCGCACTTCTGGTGGGAGAGCATTCCAAGCCACAGGGCCCGCAATCGCAAAAGCGCGCTCTCCAAATTTTGTGCGCTGATTGCGGATCGGTACTAAAAACCTATAGCTGTAGATGTAGCTGATCGAAGTGTGAGACGTTTTTCAGCTAGTTTATCTGGAATACAAAGCTCTTTTAAATACTCTGGAGCGGCATCATGTATGGCCTTGTACATTAGCCAACTGAGTTTGTATTCTACCCTTTGTGGAAAGCGCAGCCAGTGCAGTTTCTTTAGCAGTGGAGTGATGCATCCATTGCTTCAGTTAGAGCGCTCATTATTTGTCATACTTCTTTTTTCACAAGACAAAAATGGTTATCAGAAAAAACGGTTATCTTGGAGAATGTTTTAGAATATCAATTTACTCACCAAAAGCGTATTAAATTTTAAATGTTTTATTTCCCGTTCGCTAGAGTTGTTATGGAATATCTTCCACATAAGCGAGCTTTATGACATGGCTATATTTTATTCAAATTTTATATTTTCCGCGTCACGGAAAGCTGTGTGGCTGAAAGCTCGGCAAACTTGTTTCGAAAGCATTTAATATGTAGTTTATGCTGTTTCAGATTTGGCTTTCGTTTTAGTGTTTCGGGGTTTCAAGCAACTGTTGGACATATTGGTACAGCGAGATGTCGTGATTTAAAATGACATTAACCTCTTTACTTCATTGAATTTAGTTATACTTAAAATACAATCAGACAGTTGCCTTTATATCGAATTACTAAAACCTGATCCAGATAGAATACGTTGAACTTAAAACGTAATAAAATTCCAACAAATAAAATATTCTCCTCTTCTTTATTTATTAAACTTACTTTGTGTATTTTTTTTTGTTATTTTCATTTAATTTTATTCAGTTGTACTGATATTAGTTTTTTTATAAAAATGTTGATTCCAACGACGATGTTTGTAAATATTGTCTCTAATTAAATGCCTGTATTTTTGCTATTCGTATTAGTGACTAAGTAAATATTTTATTCAGAACGTTATTATAAAATATGTATGGTAGTATGTATGGTAGTGAAGCGTGGTGTTAGAAAAAGAAGGATGAAAGTAGATTGAATGCTGTTGAAATGCGATCTCTAGTTATTATAAAACTGTTTTTTTAAATTTTATATGTATTGCATAATGCATAATAAGTTTAAAAAATATATATTACTATTTCCAGTACTTTACCTTATTCGCACCTAATAGTGCGCAAGGGTAATGAATTGGTACTTATATCAATATCAGCTTATCTTGATAGTTTCATACATGAAGGCAAGCTTATCAGTCTCAAGCTTCGGTTCAACTCCAGAATCAAAATCAAGAGTTAAAAAAAATATTTTTAAAATTTTAAAACACCTACACATACAAGTATTTCTCCATAGTCTATTTATCTTTAAGGAAATGATTGACGGAATGTTCTCAAAAGTTGCCTCAAAACTAGCTACATTGACAATGTCGCACCATAAATAATAAACCTTACTAACTACAAAATACGTATTTTCGGAAATACCGTTTTATTGTAACTGGATTTTGTAAGCATATGGAATCCACAACTATAATTGTGGATTCCATTAGCTCCACATAGGGAGTGGATATGGTATGATGATGATGATGATGGATTTTGTAAAATTAAATATCTCGGCATAGGAAATAGATAGAAACACCTTTTTTAGACGAAAATGTGTCGGTTGATGTGAGTTACAACGTAGTATTCCCAGTTAATTTTCAACAAATTAGGACTTAGTGCAGTATTGTGTTTACAGTGCGATGGGATTATTGATGTGCCTACGCTGTAGTAACTACCAAACAATTAAAAAGCTACCGGGTGACAAAGACGAGTAGAGAAATCGATATTTTTCGCATACCAATCCTGGATTGTGACTCAAATCAAATAATTCCAAACAAAAATAATAAATCCTTTAAATGCGAGAAGGTAGGTAATCTCTTTTGCAAAAATCGATAGTTCACTTTTATAAATCACTGTGGGTTGGCCCTACAATAGCTTGCATGCCAATTTCAACAGTTTATTGCTATTTTAATGGCGGAGTAGCCATTATTTCTCCTGAATAATTCACCGTTTCGTACAAAATATGCGATTACTAAGATAAATAACTTCATTTAAGACAGGTTCGTACGTTTATGTAAGCGATTATGCTTGGACGTGTTTGATAGCCGTGTAGTTAAGATAGGAAGAGCTTTAATAATTATGTAGGTACGTATTTTAGAAATGAAAGCAAGATAATTATGTTCCTAAGTGAAATTCATTAGACAAAAAATGATTAATTCCTTATTATATGTAAGAATTATATATTATATTATATTTTCCCTTAGGAGTAGGCAGAGAGGATAGAACGACTCTCTCTCCACTCTCTCCAGACAGACTTCCTTTGCTTCCTCTACATTCATACATCTTCTCATGCACATACGCCGATTATTCCGACTTTTCACATGACCACTTTCAAGTACTTGACGTACTTGGTCATGCCATGTCTTTCTTGGCCTTCCGCGGCTTCTACATTCAAGCACACTTGCATTTAAACTTCTTTTAGCCGTTCTTTCATCACTCATTCGCTCCAGTTTAAGTAAATATAATATACTTGTGATATAATATTACAAATATAATTCAAATGAAATAAATGTGACAGACTCTACATAGAACTTAGAGTGAGTAATGAGTTCTTATAAAAACTGAATTTAGTTTTATGGTTATATGCCTCTTCAAAAATATTTTCAAAAATATAAATATCGGGATTGACAATAGCAATTTTCTTGTAGAACAATTGAAATGTAAAAATATAATTTGTAAAAAATGTAATCTTGTGGTGTAATGTCCATACATTATTGAGGTGAAAAAGTCACAAGTTATTTTTTTTTCTTGTGTTTTGTTCGATCTGAAATTTGTTAAAAGAGTATCCTTCAAAAATATTGCCTCACTTGTGTTTTGCAGACGTTTTTAAACAACCGACATAATAATAACATAACTTCCCGTAACGAAAATGCTTTTGTTGGCAGCCTACGGCAAAAGTTTGCCCATTTCTAGAAGTGGATATTATTTATAAATTATTTTTTCCCGACATATTATGGATTAGCAAATATGCGTGAAAACTTGAAAAATAACTGCGGGTGCGGAAACGTTTTTATGTGTTTTATGCCTGCTTAGAAATAAACATTACAGTGAGTCAAAGTTTCATTTTCCTTTTATGTTTTTTGTAACCTTATGTTTGTTCAAAAACAAACATTTTTGTAAAGGTCACGAACCAAATTACAATAACTAAAACAGTTGGATCTAACTCCAAACATTTTAAGCGTTAAGAAAAACAGTCAAATTATATATGAGAAGAGATAACTTCTATGCCGAATTTTTTTATATTTTTTATTATTTTTTATTTGGGAGACAAACAGATTAAAAAGTTTGTACACAATTACATAAAAAAAACGGTAATTGACAATAACAGGCCTGGCGTCCAATTATATGCATCAACAAAATTAATAATAAGAGTGTTGATTTAAAAAAATTATGTATGTCTTAAAATTTGTAAAACTGCACTTTTTTTTCTTGTCTGATAAATTACACATAATTATTTATGGAAAATTTATCTTTACCGTAATGTACAAAAATAGTTCTGTTTATTTTTATTTATGTTATGCACACAGAGTTATATAAATTAACAGTAAACTTTCAAGGCAGTATACATAGAAATCTTTTAAAACTAATTATAATATTTTAAATTATTATGGCTTGTTTTTGAATACAGCGTTTTCATATAAAAACAATTTAAAGAATTACCCGCATAAATTGTTTATCAACTAAAGTTTACATTTTTTAAATGTAAACTAATTAGTTGATAAAAACCTGCGTAAGGCGAATATTATTGTTCTATAAACGTCAAGAACACAATAATTAAAAATAACGTTTTTTATGTTTATCTAATTACATGAGTTTTAAATAATGTTTTTGATAAATTATGTTATTATAGTAAATACATTCACTAAAGTCTCATTTCTTTAAGAGTAAATGGAAAAAAATAGATCTTGGCCTGGAATTGACAGGAGTGGAGCTGATCAGTAATCTGAAGGCTGCATCACTTAACATTGAGAAGAATCAAGATATTTTTTAAAACCGCTAATTGTAGGACTATTATATCGCTTTATCAAGGCTTGATGTAACAAATTTAATATTTTTGACTATTTGAAAGCAGCCCCAAAATGAAGTATTTATTTATAATAAGAACTCGAACGTTTCTTTCTATTTAAAAAAAATAAATAAAATAAAAATAGATATTATTGGTATCCCAACAGAGACAGAGACACTCTGGAAGCGAATGTGGGTTATCTAGGCGTTTACAGGGCTTATGACCTGTCATTGGCTGGGCAACATTCCCATTCCGCCCATTATCTAATAACCATATATATGACAAATTTTGGAACTGATATATATTGAACTCGTCTACATCGTTCCGCATTACCGAAATTTTCTATGCTGGTGTCATCTGTTGAGAAGATTGTTAAGCATTTTTTGGCAATCATCTTTATTAGTGTAGGTAAGGCTCTACTGAATTTTATTACTTACTAGAAGACGCCTGAAGATGTCTCTCCAATTTTTTTGTTTGCTTTATATTTCTAACCAGTTAATCTTTTTATCATAATTTTGAATGGATACAAATACTTGTAGACAAATAACTGGATTATACCCATGTTGGGCTGATATCAGATATTATTGATATCCCAACAGAGACCAAGTATTTGTGTACATTCGAAATGTTGTTAAAAATAATAATAATTTACAATTTCCATAGGCCATTTGTAACTGCCTTCAGGGTCAAATTCCTTCATAACTTTCTCCTTTTGACTAATGACTTTTTGTCAGCAGAATGACTGGGCTTGACAGCCTCAGTTTGGCACGGAAACTAAATCTAAAACACAAAAAATAAACTTCATTCATCGATCGTATCAAGGAACATCCGTCCAATAAGCGAGTTGGCAATTTTGTTTTTACAAGAATATTCATCAAACCCAGTACGACTCTAGACGTTGACATTGATCAAAAGCATTAATCTTTTTTAAAGTCCTGATTTTAGTAATATCTTTTATGGATTTTTTGAACGAGTTATAACTAACTAACTGACTAACTAACTAACTAACCATCACGCCATTTCCAAGGGTAGGCAGAGAGGATAGAACGCCACACCACTCTGTCCTGGCACACTTCTCTTGCTTCCTCCACATTCATACATCTTCTCATGTACGCACGTCGATTATTCCGACTTCTTTTGATTTAATTGATCAAGCCATGTCTTGCTCGGCCTTCCTTGATTTCTACGTCCAGGCACAGTCGCACCATATATTTTTTTAGCCGTTCTTTCATCGTCCATTCGCTCTACATGACCGAACCATCGTAAAAGACCTTTCTGAATTTTGTCGATAATGCTTATCTCAGCCTTGCACTCTGCTCTAATTTCGACATTTGTACATCTATCATACATAGTCTTACCACACATTCGCCTGAGAGATCGCATTTCAACTGCATTCAATCTACTTTCGTCCTTCTTTTTCCAACATTACGCTTCACTAATGGTAGTGAAGCGTACATGTATGGACATAATGTTTAGAAATATCGATCAGTGGTCATGTTGTAGATAACAATTACTAAAGTTAAATCGGAATTGCTTCACTTAGAAAAGGAAAGGAACATGATTTTAATCAGGTTACCTGATTTTAATCAGGTAACTTGAATAAAATTTTGAGTGATTTCATAATGCTATGTGTTATTTATTTATTGATTTCAAAGATATAATAACTAATTTACTAACTAATCATCATGCTTTTCCCCCGTGGGGGTATCAGATTTATTTATCTCCCGCCAGTCGAAAGTAGGAAATTATTAATGTACGTCATAAAAAAGCAAATCAGGGATTTTTTTAAGATTGTATTTAATTTAAAACTAAAGTAAAATTCTCTTGCATTTATAAATATATATTTTAAAATAATTGCTTATTAGACGTCGCACTCATGATTTTATTAATGTAATCCTTCACAATTTTTTATATGTTATATATGAAATGATAGGTTGGTCCTTCGTATGGTTTACTACTCAAAATGCTAAGGACGTGGCAATGTGAACTCTATTATACATAAAAATATAAAAAATCAAGATTTACCTATTGCATTTTTGGAGTTTTGGAAATTCAATTTTAAAGCCCCAGGTACGCAAATATAATGAGTTATGTTTGACTTACCTCCATCACATTACAGACCATGTCGTGACGTCATGGCGTCAAATGAGCATTTTCTGAAATAATAATAATGAACATATTAACATTTTATATTTTCTCCATGGCCTGACATGCTTGAAAAATATTAATTCGATTAAAAACAAAACACGAAATAATATTTTTTTAACCAAAATATATAAAATTAGTTACAAATTGACATCTCAACACAGTCAAAAAGTTTGAAAGGGATAATGGATGTCTACATTACAACATTCCCCATTTCGCCTAGTATTTGATATCCATATCTGACAATTATCACAACTTGTATATATACAGTGAAATGGCGCGACGCTTCACATGTGAAAGCTCTTTTTCATCCATTGAAAAAAATTGCTAGGCATTTTAGCAGAAACCTTTATGATTGTAAGTGAGATTCTTACCGAATTATATCATTTTCATAATTTAATATATCACCTTGATAAAATTCGGTAAGCATCGTAATTTAATATTAGCCCGTAATGGTTGAAATCCAGTTTTTGTCTATAGTTTTTGTCTACAAATGGTGGATTCAAAATGCTTATTTTGATGACAATATTTCGGATCGTACTTGGCAAAGGAGGCAAAGCTTTGAGGGGAATCTAGTGGTGTCCATGTGCTCTAGATATAAGTAAATGTGGCAAATAAAATCTTTTTAGCTTGATTTAAAATGCTTCTACTACAAAATAAATTGTTGATATAATAATATTATATCAATTTGTAACATAGTTTTGAAATTTTAAGTTCAATCCCCTGGAATATATTCACAATCAAAATGTTATGTGTATTTTTCTGTATCGCAAAATTCTTTTTAAGAATTATTGTGTAATAAGTAGTATGAAACGTTTTAATAAGGTAATAGCCCCAGCAAGTCGATAAGCACTCAGCTCATAATTACGTGCGCCGAACGTTTGTCACAAATATTTGCTAATCATGCGACATTTTAGCAAGTCGACACTCTATTCCATACTCAATACTCTATTATCCGATAAACTACCCATTTTTATTTCTAAAATTGAGCTTCTAAAACATAACGTGGATTATTGCTACCACACAGCAGAAAGTAACCCATTTAAGTTTGTTTAACATTAAAGAATATCTTCTTAAACTTTTTCTGAATTCGCTAACCACATTATATAAAACGATCACTAATAATTTTTACTTGCATATAATAAAATTATTACACCAAACTTCAAAGAAAGGCATTATGAACAATTTAAAAGTATTAGAAATAAACTAAATTCATAGATTCCAGAATACCTCACCTCTGTTCCCAATATTTCAATTTTTTTTAAATACCCCACTTTATTTCACCCCCCCCCCCACCTAAACTCATGACTCTTTTCCAACTTAATTAGTCCCTAAAATATTACTTTATCTGTATTTTTAGTAGTTAATAAGTAGGCTTGATGATAGATAGACTACTATCCGAAGTTATTAGTGAAAAAAAATATCTAATAAACTCGGATGCGGTGAATAATTACAAAGTGTTTTTTTTTTAAATAAATCTAATATGTGATCACAAAAAATAAATGCCAAATCAATAAACAGTATAAACCATGGCTTCGACTTAATGTCGAATTACCCAAGAAATGTGATGAATTTTAGTTTCACCATGTATATCATCATCTTATTTTTTACATATTAATATTTCATGTGTAACACTTTGGATTGGTAATGAGGCGTTTTTTTAAAATATTTTTTTAAAAAACGTAAACGCCCTAAGCACTATTGGGGTGCGGATAAGAGAAAGTACCTAGTAGTCGTATTTTTAACATCAAAATATAAAAGTGAATACTTTAAAAAAATGCGATGTTCTGTTTTGTAAGTTTCTCGCAAGCTATTATTTTGAAATAAAATTACTTATAAAGCATTTTTTTAAAGAAAAATTTGAGTGTTATCCTTGTGGATTTATTTCTTTGGCTCTCTGTTTCGTGGATTATGAAAAAGCTTTTGATAGCCCGCACAGACCAACACTGGAAAATACTGGAAGCATATGGGGTGCCTTTGACACTGATCGGACTAATCAAAGCCCTTCACTCTAATAGCGAATGCCAAATAAGAATTGACGATGTTGTCTCAGATTGGTTTAAGGTTACCACCGGAGTGCGACAGGGTTGCGTCCTTGCCCCATTTCTGTTTTTATAATCCTCATGGATTTTATCCTGAGGATGTCAATTCCGCCAACCGAGGAATATCTATCTCCCCCTCCCAAAAGCTCTGCGACCTGGAGTTCGCTGATGACGCCGTCCTTATTGACGAATCAGTCAGGGGCCTTCAAGTTATTGTTGATAGGCTAAATTGGCACTTCGCGTGCATGGGTTTAAAAATCAACACTGGTAAAACCCATGTTATGTGTAACAGCTCGTGTCAAGATGCCCAGATCCCTCTGGCTTTGTCGGGATGAGTCATCGAAAGGGTCGAGAGCTTCAAATACTTGGGAGCGTACATGACAGAAAACGGCAGAGTTCAGAAAGAACTGGGAGTGCGGCTTGGAGTAGCGGGCGCCGCATTCAACAGTATGAAAGCTGTCTGGAGATCGGATGTTTACTCGTTAAAAACAAAAAGCCGCCTTTATAACTCCTGCATCACACCTGTTCTCCTCTATGGCTGCGAATCGTAGCACCTAACCAGGGCCCAAGATAGCAGACTTCTGAGTTTTGAGAATAGGTGTCTTAGAAGAATTTTATGTGTGCGGTGGTTTGACTTTGTAAGGAACACAGAGGTGAGGTAACGGACGCAGCAACCCTTGGTATCTACTGTCATCCGGCGAAAGCGTTGTTTCGGCTGGCTAGGCCATATACTACGTATGCCTCCCGAGAGCCTTAACCATGCTTGCCTATTTTGCAAGGCATCAGGTTCTCGGCGTCCTGGTCGTCCACTGTTGATAATTCGTCAGCAGTTTGCGTCAGAGCATCGGGACGTGGACTTGACTTGGGAGGATGCACGGGAGCTGGCAGCCGATCGCTTGGCCTGGAGGCAGTTTGTGGATTCCATATGCTCCACATAGGGAGCGGATATGGTGCGATGATTGTCCGCACCCAATAGTGCATAGGGCAGTGTTGGTTTAAGCTATATCACTGCCAGTAAATAAATAATGTTACTTTTCCAGATTGCGTCAAATCTCGATAAATAAATGTGATAAGAAAAGTAAAATAAAAAAAACAAACGAATTCATCTTTGTTGAAGCTTCAATCATTCTTGATTGTTCGCTTCCACAAAATGATTGGAACCATCCTTTATAAAAAATTGCCGCTCGTTCCACAAAATGGCGGCCATGGAACCGCTCAGGGGGCGTGCATAGAACTCAATTTCACAATCCCAAACAACTATTCGTTATAACAATAGCTCTCAGTTCCACAGAAGCGTATTTTTGATTCCTAACTTTATTTACAAGCCGCTAGGGTTTACTATCATAATCCCGTATTATTTCCATATGAGTGGGACATGTCTGCCTGTCTGAACTGCCTCTAAGGTAAGTGTGTCTTAGTTTTTTTTAACCACCTCAACAGGGCAGGAGGCCCAATTCCAGAGGGGAACATCGTCACAAACACCCAGGCTTGAGAAAAATAACTTTTTAATTAATTTGTAAATAACTAATTAAAGTTAAATAAAAATACTTTTTTTTAATTATTATTTTTATTTAGTACTATATAATTTTACATAGACTAATATTATTACTTGGTACACTTCCACTTTTATTAATTTGACCAGTTAGCGCTTTCACCCTGCAACGGGCATCTTCAGACTGGTAACATGTTGTACAAGACAAAAGTATAAACAACAGTTTTTACAAAATAAATTAAGACACTAAACACATGAGTTGGAACAAGACAATATGAGAGAAAGATGAGACGAAATACAAAAACATGTGTTGAATGGCAGTATTGTACCAAGTATTCTTATTTAACTTTAATTAGTTATATACAAATAATTTAATCATGGAATTCCACCAAGTCAATAAAAAATATATTATTATATCGAATCGAACCAGGAACCTCCGTATCGTAAGTTTATTTCACTTGGTGTACCAATGCAGTGCCCCATGCACCGTTGGGTGCGGAAAAGGGAAAGTAGTATAATAGTGGTAGTAAAATAAAAATACTTTTAACAATAAGAAGTAATAAAAATGGTAGTATTCTATCTAGGTACCTACAAAATATATTATATAAGTTAACCTTTGCTGTGCCATAAAAAGTTATCCAAATACATTTTGGACTAACGATATTTGCTTAAACTTTGGTATTGTGCTCTGAACATAATGAAATCAATTTGAATTTATGTGTTTGAATTTCGAACACCGAATAATCGGCAAACATGGGCACACATTTAGTATTGCAAAATCCACTGAAAGTACCAACAAAACCAGTACACAAACATGAAATTGTATTCATAATCGTGCTAATTTATTAATTGCTGTTTGATAAGGTTCTGTAAAAAAATTACATTTGGCATTGAAGTATTTAGCGTAGCTTAGGGATATGGGAGTGACATAGGTTAGACGGCTAGTGACAAGATCTCTTGGATTTCTTTAGTTTTTAATCACCAAGTGATTTTAGTCACTAAGTAAGAACAAGTCTTGTTTCGCATAGGAACAAACATACGAAAAAAGAGAAAATAAATAGAAGTTAAAATTACAGAGAACTACTGGAATTGAAGCAGAAATCTTGTAAATGCAAATTCAAGAATACAGCTTTAAGCTTGACAGCATACATATATGGCTGTGGATTAAATTTCCGAACTCACAAACGAAATAATTAACGAAGATCTAATTGATTTTCCTGTTTACGTAGGTACTCGTATGTATAAAGGGATATGTTACACAGTGTGTAAAGTGATAGCTTAAACTAGCTAATGGCACGATACAGGCCCTGTAAATGTCTGATTACCTACAGTATCTACATAGATAAATGTCTTATTTGTCTTGAGATGAAAATTTTTTAATCCAAGAAAAGCCACCAATAATTATTATACAATTTTTTTAATGTAATTTAAAAGTTATAATATTATGTAGAATTACATGATAACGTATCAAAATGACCCGTTTCAACAGCGTGTTAGGAAAATAAGACCAAAAGATATTTCAACATTTTCTCATAGCTCTGCTATTAAAATGAAAATGTGAAAATATTTTCCTGAAAATTCTCCACCACGCCATGCCTCCCAAAGGCTTTATAAATGATTCCTTCAAGGCATGCTAAACTTCTATTGTTACCAACTAAATGAGAAAATTAGTGAGGGTGTGTAGTTCACTTGTTCCTATAAACATGCATGGCATAGTAAATTTACGGTTTTGAGAAACGCGTCCTTCAAAGAAATAGTTTCACTCGTAATAATGTCAAGCTTTATATTTTAAAATGAATATTTAAGCTGATTTTTTATTCAGTGATACTGCTTATAAACTGCTTTAAACATGAAACTGAAGGCCTAATTAATAATGTTTTTTTTTTACTGGTACTGAAGCGTTTGATCATCTTACCTTCATGAACTAAAATGAACAAGACACACTGCACTTGGTTTACTAATGCAGTGCCCTATGCACCATTGGGTGCGGATAAGGGAAAACAGTAGTAATAGCATTTTACGAAAGGTTTAGTAAACTCACGGTTTTTTAAGTTTATTAGACTTTTCGTACTTCTATATGAATGCTGAATGCTGTTGAAATGCGATCTCTCAGGCGAATGTGTGGATGATAGTTGTACAAATGTCGAAATTAGAGCAGAGTACAAGGCTGAGATAAGCATTATCGACAAAATTAAGAAAGAGCTTTTACGATGGTTTGGTCATGTGGAGCGAATGAGTGATGAAAGAACGGCTAAAAGAAGTTTAAATGCAAGCGTGCCCGGATGTAGAAGCCGCGGAAGGCCGAGAAAGACATGGCATGACCAAGTACGACAAGTACTTGAAAGTGGACATGTGAAAATTCCGAATAATCGGCGTATGTGCATGAGAAGATGTGTGAATGTAGAGGAAGCAAAGGAAGTATGTCAAGACAGAGTGGTATGGCGTTCTATCCACTCTGCCTACCCCTACGGGGAAATGGCGTTATGGTTAGTTAGTTAGTACTTCTAAATATTTGGACTTGTGTTGTATGTTAAGACTAAGGTATAATAATATTTCGTATTCCTATAGCACCATTGAACTGATTTATCTATTTATTGTTCACAACAATAAAAATGTAGAGGATGCGAAGAAAGTGTGACAGAGTGGTATGGCGTTCTATCCTCTGGAAAGAGTGTGATGGTAAGTAAGTGAGTTAGTTTAAAAAAAAAAAAGATGCAGATTCACTAGTTTTCGGGTTGTACCACGAGTTTTATTACCAAGGAAATTAGTTTCATATTTAAGAATTTTTACTTTCCACCCCACGTATGATTTTTTGAAGTCTTTGTGAAGACTTAGTCGCGTAGACGTGCAGAAGTCTCGAAATGTCTGAGACATTCCGCATACAGTCGTATCACGAGGCACGCTTCAATCTTTGAGTGCAAATTTTTCCACTTCCCAATCACGCCTCGATTCTCGATTCGTTGCACCCGCTAGAATAAGCTCGCCTTGATGTATGCAAATGTGAATTCTCTCTGCACTGGGTATCCAGCATAACAAGCCAAACGTAAATAAAATTGATAACTTTTTTCTTTATTTAGATAACCGATACCTAGAATGAAGATAATAGCATTAGATGTATAATAGGAGGCTACGGGAAAACTAAAATTATTTTTTTTTAGATGGTCGGTACTGTGATGGCCAATTGTTATAGTTGCAGTTTTTGTAATTTTTCAAGTTTCTTTCTAAAAATGTTCCGTGCTTTGATGTGGCAAAGGATAAAGCTGAGACTCAAAGCAAACAATGCTTCTTTTGATATAAAATACTTGAATTATCTTTTATCATCTTTATTCTTCCTTACCATTTTGGAAACATTATTTTTACTCTCCTGTAAAATATTGTGTGACAGATATAACCTTTTGCCACCACAATACAGTGGTAATTTCTATCTTAGTTACGATTTTTATGTCTGTAATTAATTTTAAAAATATCGTTATTGCGATTTCGGAGTATATGGTAGGATGCGTTTATTAATTTCAAACCAAGTTTTGATGTAAGTAGCGCCTAAAATAGAAATAACGTACATATAATATATTCAGTGCGACCCTGTTTGTGCACGAAGGAGACGGGTGCTTTTAAAGCGTCCGTTTGCGGTCAAAACTTGTATTGACCACATTATTTATTGTATAAATCTACGTTCGCAATATCTCCGAAAATGCATTTGAACGGTAATGTAGAATAAAATAAAAACTTGTTCCAACCCAATCAACTGTTTTTCACTTATTTTAAATTTCCGATAAAAGTAAACGTTTTGCGTTACCTACGTTTGTTGTGTGTTATGGTATCCGACTACTCGAAACAATTTCGTTTACTTGGATTCCATAGAATTCTCAGGAGAAATGAGATGCTGTGTAATCTTTGAATATGTAATTGGTGTTCATTTCAAAGCCTTGATTAAATAGAGTATTCTCTGTAAATACAATCTTTGAGGGTATATTACATAAGAATTTATTTCCACAATCAATGTTTCGACTTAAAAGAACCTTGACGTTGTTAATTTATTTTAAATAATTTTTATTTTTATTTCGGTGGTTGGTTCATCGTAGTTGACTGAGAGGCGTTAGTAGTCATAATTGCTATAGGCATTTAGTTAAGATCTCGAGATATGCATCTGATTGTTTAGCTCAGTGGATAGAGAAGCTGACCAGTGATCAGTAAGACCCAGGTTTAAATCCTGGAAAGAACGGTTAATTATTTTTAACGGATGATAGGCGGAATGGGGAATGTTGTAGTACATCAAGTGGCTGTGGCGGAAGAAATGACGTCACGCGGGCGACGCGGAACGAACGAACGAACCGAACTTTGCCGAACACTATCGGACAATAGCTGAGAGATATTTTGACCTTCATCGCGTCGACACGTCGGCGTCGCCTTTGCACAGATTTCTTGCCGCCAAATTGTGGGGCAAACTAGATTCCTTTTTCATTTCAATCGTAGTTTCATTAGTTAAGTTTAGTTAAGTTTTCATTGTATTTTCTTCTCGTTAAATTCTGTGTAATAAATGTGCACTTGAAACTGTAAGTACTCTTTCATTTCCCTCTGTGCACCCACATAAAGCCATCACCACAGAGGTAACCAAATCTGGTGACCAAAGTGGTGGCCCACATGGCCACTTAACCCAGCCAATGACAGGCCATAAAGCCCTGTAAACGCCTAGATAACCCACATTCGTTTTCAGAGTTTCTCTGTCTTTGTTGAGATATCAATAATATCAATTAATTATTTATTCAAGTGATTTGATGAATGCACATAGCAATTGTGATTTTTTTATTGTGATCTTGAAAACAAAAACGTTAAAATGTTTCGCATTTTAAATCTTCGCTCCATTCGTAGATAAATAAAGTAGAAATAATACATATGTTAATTATGTTTTATGTAAGCTTACTTTTTTTCTGAATTAAAAAAAAGTAGATCTTTAGATATCGTAGGTATAAACCAGTTAAAAAAAGGGTCTAGATTTAATAAGATATAATGCATATCACGTAGGAAAATACAACATGTACATACATAAAACAATACATACACAAGTTTCCCACACGAATGCCTTTCACAAACACATTCGAGACGGTGATATTTCAAGATGTTTCTCCAGGATGATATTATACGTATGGCTTTTCTTTCACTCCATCAATCCAGGAGAATGTATGGCTTTATCCATACACCTGTAATGTATGGTTCTAGAAGACTCGAGACTTTTCCGGATCATTAATTTTACTTACCAAATGCAAGCCAACTTGTTCCCGCGTATATAAGTAGGTACAGACAAGTACGGCGATAAGACAAAAATCCATGCTCTATATTCAACGTCTAAGGTTTATTTATTTATCACCATTAACTTTGTAAATCATTGTAAACTTTTTTTAAATAAAATAAAAATCACTTTGATTTTTTATTCACTTTTTAATTGAGTTATTACTAACTAGTTTCGATACCACCGGAACCATCATCAGAGCTAATACAAAACTAACATTTAAAATAACAAAGTTGCAATCTAATTAGTGGGGGTGGGGAACTATGGATTGGGGAGGGCATATATAAACTAAAATGCACGATTGCAACGCTTTTTATATTGGAAAAACATCTAGAAGCATAAATATTAGAATAAAATGGACATTTACGATGCCCTGAATAATAATAATTTCTTCAGAATTTGCAGAACACATTTTGACAAATAATCACTCCTTCAAATTTTGAAGACGGAGTGGAGGTTCTTACATAATAATAAAAAAGGGGGTTTATATTAAATAACTTAGAAATTCTTGAAATCAAGAAATCTGTAAAGGAAAAGCAGATATAATTAATAATCAAATAAAACTAAGCAATAGTCCCATTTTTAACGTATTTCCCTCTGCAAGAAATCCCCCCCCCCTCAAACTCTCTACCCTATCCATAGCCCACCCCCTCCCCAATCCATCGTTCTCCACCCCACTAATTAGATGCAACTTTGTATTTTTAATGTTAGTTTTGTATTAGCTCTGATGATGGTTACGGTGTACCGAAACTAGTTAGTAATAACTCAATTAAAAAGTGAATATAAAAAAACAAACGTCTAATGTTCACTTAAAAAATACACATTTGCCACTACTATTACTTTCCGCTGGCCGCACCCAATGGTGCACAGGCACTGATCGGTACACCAAGTGCAGTGATCCTCGATTTTTTTTTATTGCATGAAGGTTAAAATGATCACTCATACGCTTCAGTACCAGTCCAAGAAATATTAATATGTTCACATGAAATATTAATATGTAATTACACAAACATTTAATACACCCAAAACATAGGAAGTGAAAAAATAAATACATAAGTTTAGATAATTATTTATTGACCTTATGACGCAAGTCCTAAAAGTAAAAAAAATAAAGGATTCGATTACTTTTACTTTTAGTTCTTTTGCATAGCGCTCATCATAAACTATTGTAATCTTGGTTTTAAAAACTTTCAAAACCCTTTTCTAACAAAGGAGACAAACGTTTACTTTGTGCAAAGTAGATGAACTAAAATAAATCAAGAAAATAACTGAGTAACAAAGTTTCAAATGCATTGTGAGTTTATTGGGGTACTAACACGTAAACTTTAACACGTAACTACCTTTTAAAAAAGTAAACAAAACTACCCTAGTTAAAGTTGTAGTAAGACTGCACTTACTAACAAATTAATAAAGAGTTTTCCCTTGAAGTTTTGAACAAGGGTTTTATTAGGGAATGTCAAAAAACTTTCTGTATATTTCCGTGGTGTCAAATCTATTAAGGCATTAAAGTTTCTCAAACAACTTGCACCTTCGTTTTACAATAATCTTCACTCACATAAACTTTGGCTCAAAGATTGCTATTATGGTAATCTTCTGAGCACTTTAATATCAAACTTTCGGAAACTTTCTTTGGAAGTTCTTTGAAAACATCACACGTGTCTAAGTGCAAGTTTTTCAAAAAAATTCCTGAAATTAACATTTTAAACGTTTTTAAATAAGTAAAATTATTTTAATTTTGTGGTTACAAAACTAGAATGCATTTGTTGTTTTGTTTGTCATAATATTTTGTATTTTGTATGCAAGAGTATGTATTGTGTATTTTAACATTTGTTTTTGCAAATACTGACGAGTTGCAGTAAGCAGCTCAGTAGGACATGTTATTGTTTGAATTATTTATGACTGTATTAAAATAAATGATAAAAAAAGACTCTTGATTCACGATACGGAAGGTATCGGGTTTGATTTCCGGTGACAAAAAAAAGAGCACAAAAATCAAAAGCGAATTTTCTCAAGCCTACTTTATTTGTGGTGTGGTTTTACTCTGATATTGGCCCTCCCGGGCTGTTGAGGTTATTAAATGAACAATAATAAAACAATACAAAGTTCAATACTCAAAATATAGGACCACGATCCGATTTAACTTGTTTTGTTTCAGAATTATTTCGTTGAATCGTTTTTAAAATAGTTAAAAAAGTTAAAAAAAACTTCTTGGTAGGTATAAGGTTGAAAAATTAGAGCAGAATGCAAGGCTGAGATAAGCATTATCGACAAAATTAAGAAAGGTCTTTTACGATGGATTCAACAGTCAACAAATCATTATCGTTAACATTAAAAGAAAATAGTATTAACCAATTAAATGTGATATCTTAAGATTAAGAGAAAAAACAACTTCTAAATTGACAAAAAACCACAATGACAAGGATATTTTTTTATACTACAAAAAATAAAACCTCTCTTTAAATGAATCCGCGCGTAGAATTAAACAAACAACTATCGTATTTTTTGGAAAATGAAAAACCGGAGCACAGAACCTTTGCCTCAGGGCTATGTTACTTATTTTTGTTTGTCATGTATCTACATTCTGTGAAACGAGCGCCATTTTGTTGGAAAATTGCATTTTTAACAGATTTATTTGAATATTTTATAGAATATTTGCTATCGGAGTTTTTTCTGACTGAGTACGATGCGGCAAAATCTATAGAACATTATTTTTGTAAAGTCAAGATAATTTGAATTTGATCAATCTTAAAGAAATAAAACTAACCAACCATCATGCTATTTACTGAAGGGGGTAGACAAGATGATAAAATGCCATACTACTCTGTTCTGACACACTTACCTTACTTCCTCTACATTCATATTATCCAAATATCTTATGTACAAAGATTCTGTAAAAAACCAAACCTAATTTTTCTGAAGACATAAAATAATACAAATCAATAGCAATAACAGTTAATCATTTCAAAACATAGTTAATAAAAGTATGAGAACATTCAAAACTATGAAAATTTTGTATATTGCTTTAGTAAGAAGCCAGCTTGAATATAACTCAGTCATTTGGTCTTCTTATTACAGGGTTCACGTAAAGAACATTGAAAGAGTCCAACACAAATTTTTGCGCTTTATTAAGTTTAAATTAAATATTCCCATTGTAAACATATTGTAGAAAATTGTAGAAAATATAAGAATATTAAATGATTTGCTCTTTCTGTTCAAAGTATTATCTTTGTTTGATTGTTGTCAACTAACAAATTTAATTATTATGCGAGTGCATGGTCGAGTAACCCGTAGTAATGCAATATTTAACTGTAGCCAATCATCGACAATTACAGGGCAAACTCACCTATACGACGAATGCACTGGCTAACAAATATACTAACAATATTGATATTTTCAACACAAATCTAGTGCATTTTAGGGAACAGTGTCTGGATGCCATCTCTGGCTGTAATAAATAACTACCTACTGTGTAATCATTTAAAAATGTCTATGTAAAAGCCCTATGGGCGTAAAAACAATAAAATAAACAATAAACTAATATATGAAAATTTTTTTCGTTTTGTCTGTTTATTTATTTGTTTATTTTACTTCCATAAACAACCAAACGATCCATTATTTGCTTCAGATTTTTCTTTTTTATGAAGTTCTGATTATTATTGTTAGATAATATTATTCTCTTACAAGTTACACGATTCAAATTAATATTTTATGTGTGATACCTTGGACTGGTGCTGAAGCGTATGACTGATCAACTTACCTTCATATAATAAATTTATCAAGATATTCTGTACCGATGCAGTGCCATATGCACCATTGGGTACGGATAAGGGAAAGTAGAAGAACACGTAAAACATTAAGAATTTAGGTATCTTTTTCTGATATTCAATAGCCAAAATGAAAACTTAAGAACGGACATTTATTTTGTTCCTTATAATAGTTTTAAAAAACATAAAATATAAATTTTATTTTGTAACCGTTCTTATTTCACATAATAAAAACGGAAAGTAATATTTATATGCCTTGAAG
Organism: Micrasema minimum; assembly: GCA_022494985.1. Classification (NCBI taxonomy): domain Eukaryota; kingdom Metazoa; phylum Arthropoda; class Insecta; order Trichoptera; family Brachycentridae; genus Micrasema; species Micrasema minimum. The sequence goes on from JAGVSP010001674.1 coordinate 19,514, forward strand.
GATACACATTCCTTAACAGTCTGCAAATATATTATGAGTTCGCAATCCTTATGTTCCTTTTCGTGACAATTTTGACAAACAGCCCAGGAATTTATTAAATTATCATGGAAAGTGCTTCTTTTCCTAGAATCAAAAGGCTTAAAAGCTTCTTGAGTGATGTGTGTTCTGTAAGAGCTTTATAAACAAAGGCAAGAGCTCAAATAAACAATGTAAAAATATGAAAACAAAACATTCCTCGACTCCTAAAACGATACGAGTGTTTATCTACATTAGTACTTTTATATTCAATTTAATAGAAAATAAGAATCTTTTTCGGGAAACTTGTAGTTGATTTAGAGAGCAAAGAAATCTAGAGTACAAAATCAAAAAAATTAAGAAGTTCATTATCTTTATAATGTTTTTGTATTGAAATGATAGAAATATGGTTAAAAATGTGTAGATAAACACATTAGTACTTTTTTATACAATTTAAGGGAAAATAGGATGTATTTTCGGGAAACTTGTCGTTGATTTAGAGAAAAAAGAAAATCCGAGTACAAAATCAAACAAACTTAAGTTTATTAGGTAATAGATAATATTTTTGTGTTTAAATGGTAAAAACATGGTTTCTCGTTTTTTTAAAATACACAAAATGTGATGAAATACATACCTAGGTAGTTAGTTATTGACTTTAAATTACATGTTAGTAACTATTTTTGTAGTAAAAAGATTTTATTCCGCACGTAGTTTCTTCTACATAATAGGTACTGTAAAATCTGCCGTTTTTATATGTTGGTACAATTTCACTTCTACTAATCAGGCCAATAAATAAACATTATCTACCAACTGTTGATAAATGACTTAATTTTTTCCCATTTTAAGAGTTAATACCGTAATAACCATCTTTTATTATTATTTTAAACTAATTTTTGATTACTTTTTGCATATTTTTTATTTTCTTCTATTTTGTGTATATTAACTGCGTATTTATAAAATAAATCATAGAGGCTTGAACTAAATTAAATTATTAATGTTGAAATTATTAATATATATTTTGTACCATCCCATAAAATTACAAGACCTTAAAAAGTTTTTGAAAACACTTTTAAAAATATTTTTGAAATCAATTTTTTTAAATTTAGGAACTCTTAGGTACACGCTCCTATATTCACATACTGAGTATACTAAACTTATTAACGTATACGAATTGCAAAACGTAATATTATTTAGAATCACACTTATTTATAGAAATGATAACTGACTTCGGTAGTTTACTAGTTATAATTCTCTGACAATATTAATTCATCTAACAGGCACGATATTCCCCCATTAAGAGATACGATGATATACTGTTATTTAAAGCATTACAATATACGTACAGAAAAACAAATCATTTTGTTTGCTTACTCGATATTTCTATTAACAGTAACAATAACCAGATGAGCCAAATTACGAGTAAAACCTTTGTTTCAAATTGCCTCTGTAGTAATTGATTAATTAAAGTGAGGGCGTATAATTAATTGTATTCTCAATGTATTTGTTTATTTGCTTTAGAAAGTAAGAAATAAAAATGGTTTGAATGAATAATAAATTGTTCTTCACTGGGCTGAGTTGCCCCTTTCTGAAGAATTTTTTTTTTGAGTCGATTGTTTTTTTATCTACTTATTATTTACATAAAACGGATCAAAGAATTTGTTTATCCAGTGTAAAATTGAAAAGTAATGTATTGTAAAAAAAAACTATGTGATTCTATTAAGCAGTACAATTGAAAACAATACATGTAAGTTAAATAAACAAATTCGCGAATAAAAGTATTTTTAAATTAACTTAGATGCAACAAAGAATTTCAAAAGTACAGAGATTGTATTCTCATGCTTTGTGGGTATTTCTGGTACAAATTAGATTCGAAAGTATTCTTGTAAGGAGTATTGAAATTCCAATAGTACAGATTGCATTCAATACAGAATAGTCTTTTGTGTAATTTCAAAATCAAACACGGACTTAGTTTTAAGGTTTCTGAAGCGCGAAGAAAATCCTACTGTACTACTTGGGACTTATAAAACTTACAAGTTAACGAAACAAGCTTTATAACCATTTTCAAACAGTTTTCTCTTTTTTTATAAAAATACGTGTTTTTGTAAAAATATGTGTTGGTTTTGCCATTATTGACACTCTCTGGTGATAGGTAGTTCGAATTCCTTCCAAAATTTATTGCCTACCTCACCCATTCTATTCCGTTTTTTTCACCTGTTTTCCAAGTTCAATTCAGTCTAGAAAACCCGCTCAGCGCAGCAACATCACTCTGATCTCGCAACATCCGTCCTTCTCGTGAACTCCAATACCTGATCTTCCCTCGTTCATTTCCATCAAAATCTCCTTGTCATACTCGCCATCCATCTCCAAACTTCCCAGATTCCAACTCCCGAAACCCCCCTCGACCAAAAGTGAGTTAAAGTGTGCTGTGCCCCTCGTTTGTGTCCAGCCGCGCCAGTTCGACGTGGCGTTCCAGAGTATTCCAGGACACTTCGCCCTTCCTGGTGATCCTTCATCATCATTACCCGCCCTTGATGAGTCCAGCTCTGGTAAGTCCTCTTCCATTTACCGATCCTCGCTTGGACGAAGTTACCAGAGAGTTCTCATCGAGGCGGATCCAGTGTTAACATAATTAGATTGTTTTCAGTAAAGATGTTGGCATAAGTCTGAAGCCCAAAATAGCAGTTTTTAAAATTAATTTGATAGATGTCAGCAAAAAATACCAAATTTTGGGCAGTCTAACTTCATGAGGAATAGAAGGAGAACAGAAGCAGCCAGATATTAGGCAAAGAGGATTCAGCTGGCTTGTCCTTATTGTATACGTATAACGAACGTCTCCAAAAAGCCTGTTTAAACGTTTATGATAAGGTATTTTAACATTGTCGTTTATTCCTATCCACAGTGTAACTTATAGATTCTTTAAGTTATCTTTAAAATAAAAATGTTTGACCTCCATCTCTATCCCATCTGCATACATCACGGCTCCGTTTTCAATAGAAGTAGATATAGAGCAACTCTTTTAAAGCTGATACTGGCATTTAAAAAAAATAATCTTAACTCATCGTGAAAATTCTAAGATAAATGCGTGCAATAATTTATATCTACTTTCGTCAAGAAGAAAATATTTTTATTGACATAATTTTTGTAGCATTAAACTTGGAAATTTCCTATAATTATACAGATATATAATGAATTGTACTTTATTTTTAACGACGCTGACATGATGATATTTTCAAAAACCTGCCAACCGGTTTCGGAGTTACTACTTCTTTCTTCGTCTTCTGCAAATTGTAACCATTTGAATATGTCAGTTAGGTTAGTGACAAATTCCCTAATTTAAAAATTTTATTCATACAAGGCCCCGAAGAAAAAAACATGACTCCGAAAGTTTTTGGAGATGTATTTGAAAAAAATGGTGTTTTATTTCATCTTCGAACAAGAATTTCAGAGAAGTGACATTCCATACTTGAAAAATACTACCGTGTCTAAGGTGTCAAGTTGCCCACTACGTCATAAATAGGCATCACTAGACATCTACATCACACGTTTCGTGTATTGGCCCAAGTGGTGGAGTCCTTAGAAGGTGGAATTTGATAATAATAAGTGGTGTTATGAAATAAACCATACGAAGCGTTTATTTTTAGAAAATTTGTATGGAAACGCGCCTGCGCCCCTTCTAGTGAATTTCTGTTCGAGTTATTTCTTTGATATATTTAAATAAACTATGAAGTCAAGTCCATTATTCATACAAAACGTTTTTTTTCTAATTAATTTATTAGTTTGTTTTAAGAGTACGTTTACAAAATGCATCTAAATATAATCATCGTACTAGTAACTATTTTATTTGCGGAACGTTCTCTTACAAAACCCTATTATTTTGTTCATATGTATTAAATTAGCGTTATCAACAAAGCAAACGTCATTATTCTCTTTTATCTTGATTGGGATGAGTCTTCTTATCAGTTAAGGTCTTAGCATTTTCTCTATCTTATTAAATTGTTTCGAATGAGTGCTTTTCGGGAGGATCTCTATAGATTTGTTCTTCTTAGCAAATGTACGTGCCTTATCAGAATTGGGATTCGTGCGTGGTATACAGTACGGTCCATCTTGTTATCTTTGAAATACATTTACAAAATACCTTAATTTAATGTATTATACTCTTGGCGTACCAATACAGCAACCTTTGCACGTATGCACCACTGGATGCGAGTAGGGAAAAAGTAGTATTTAAAAAAATTAGAACAGTTATTAGTCTTGGACTTCCTTATTAGTCTTGGACTTAACTAACTATTAAAAAAGGGGTAGAATTACTAATATCCCTATCACTGTAAATTTGGGCCAGCTCCTTGAGCAGGTTGAGGTGAATGTGTTTATGACAATCTTAGAGCCGAGACAGTGATAGGGGCAATGAAAGCATTTGGTCGCGTATTTAACTTTCTTTTCTTCCGCTTTTTCCAGTTAAAACTGAATCTATTAAATTTCACGGATTAGCTTTAAAAAATCGGTAGAGTTGTGCTGGACTGAAAAAAGACTCAATAGTCTTTAAAACAGTCTAGGGAAAGGGTGGGGCTTTCACTGTAGTCTTAGACTTCGACAGTAATTTAATCAGTCTTCCACATTATACTATTTGAAGTTGAAAGTTAAGCTGCGTTTGTAATTATGATAATGTACAAATTTTTATAAAAACGTAAAGGTTATGATCAAGATACACTGCACTTGGTGTACCATGCAGTACCCTATGCACCATTCGATGCGGATAAGGGAAAGTAGTAGTAGTAGAAATAAAATTTTAATAGTAACTTGGAAGGTACTATGGACGTCTAAGCATTTAGAGTGTAGAATTTCGTATAACTGCTATGTAAAGATGGCTACAATTTTTTTAATTTTTAATTTTTTAAATTTTAAATTTTAAATAAAAGAAAATTTTTTGTTTACATAAAATCACATATACATAAGAAAAAATAAACAAAAATCCCACCAAGGCATAGCCTGTTTGTGGGTATACTGTGAATGTCAATGTGAATGTGTTCACACTCTTTCAAGCAGCATGCATGAGGCAAAAGCAAAAAAAGATAATTAAAAAATACAAGATATTATATTGATATATACATAAGTAAGAATGATTCTACCTTTACATTATGTATCCAACTTTGTGTTAATTTTTTAAATGATAAAAGATAAGGAAAATACTTCAAAACGTCGTTTAGCCACAAAAAGCTCAAATACACGGCATAATAATACTGAAAAATAGTACTCGATTAGCATAAAATACTACAAAAGTTGATAAACAAAAGAAATTTTTAATGAATTGAAAAAATATATGTTATAGATATGTTATAATAATTTATAATTCATATATATATGTACAATAATAATATGTACGATGGGGAGCTTATCTCTTCTTGGAATTTCCCCCCAAAAATAATTATTTTCTACTTTTCCTTAACTTTTCAATTTTGATTTATTCTTCGCTTTTTGGGCAGTACCTGTTTATATCTTACAACTTAAAATACAAAATACAATTTCATTGTTTAGAAAAGTAAATTCTGAAAAATCATTGCAAAGGATTTTAATAGCATTAATGCGAAATTCTGCTATGGTATCGTTAGTAAAATAATTAAGCTCCATTAAAACAATTTAATTGGGTTGAAACAACCCCGTCAAGATTATAGGGGTAGAAATTGTGCTGACCAAGGGTGAGTTTGTGTATGGATATTATGCAAAACCAGACACGTTTGTCTACTCAGATACGCTGACATGCAAGCAACTATATACCATTAATGTTTAAACTAAACCTTCTATCCCATTTACTAGAATACGCATCTGTAATCAATAGGCTTAAATTTGAAAAGCTGTTGAGCTTAAAACTACTCTTGACATGTAATTAAACATATTTTGTAAGTTGCAAATATAATATATTAAAGATAAGAAAACTGCGTAAAAAGTTAATAACAAGTATATAACAATACCAAGCAAATTAAACAACTAATTAGTAATTTCTTTGCACATTTTTGGTTTTTGTAGCGGATTTTAAAAATATTTTATATTTTGAGAAAAGTGACGTTTTTCTTTAATCTGGTAGCGCAAGTGTAATACTGATTATCTTGCCATCACAAATACATGATAAGGTTATACTTGCGGCCTCCGTAGCGTAATGGTGAAGGCGCTGAACCCACGAAACGGAGGTTTCGGGTTCGTTTCCCGGGTGAGAACACATAAATCAAAAGTTGTTTTTTAAAGCCTGGGTATTTTTGAATTTGTTCCCCTCTGTTATGCCTCCTGGCCTATTGGGGTCGTTAAATTAATAAAAATATAAATGTACTGAAAAGGGAAAGCAAGAAATTTCGCAACAACCACATATTATAAAATAATTATACATTTTCGTTCAATAAAACATTAAAGTTAAAGTTAACATTAAGTGCCTGCAAAAATAAAGCTATGTAATTATTAAAATTTGGTATGCAAAAATATTGTTTTGCAAATTCTAAATTTGTGAAATCCAAACTTGGTTCTATTATACTAATTATGTAAATATTTAATAATGTTTAGTACTACAATGTGTTATGTATATTACTACAATGCCCTGACTCGACACGGACTATCTAGTGAGTCGGGGCCAGATCATAAGCATGGGTCTCCACTGATTGAGTCGCCATCTCATTATTGTGATTATATAAAATGTCAAATAAAAAAAAAAAAAATTTAAAAAAAAGGATTACTGGAAACCGGCTTAGTAACATCTGGTTAATAAAAGCCATTAAAATCTCTTAAATCCCTGAACAGGTCCTTTGTAGAGGTGCGTGGGTGTCCTACTACATCCTGTCCAATAGAAGGTACCTACCCTGGGTCCTGGGTCCTTATAACTGCCGTATTCTGCAATGTTTACGTCTTGGTTCGTCCTAACGACTACCTTAATCACGAACTTAGCAACAGACCGAGATAAGGGAGGACCGAGATGATAAATAACGGTAATCCGTTACCAAACAGGGGCACGTTTCGCAAATTATGCGCAATTTACCGAATAGCTGGGAGCATTGATGATCAGGTTTGTTAGCCACTCTTTGGGTCAGTTGTTCGATCAGAAGTAAAGGTACCATCTTACTTAAAACAATATATGAAACAAAAATAGGTCCTCATATTGATTACTGTGCTACAGTATTATTTTTGTGCAACAAAGGTCAAATAGAAAAAATACAGATCCAACAAAATAAAGCAATGAGAATAATTCTGAAGCGTAACAGATATTCAAAAATTAAGAAAATGTTGAAAGATCTTGGTATGATATCCGTGAAAGAAAGATTGATTTAAAAACAATGGTGTTTATTCATAAAATGCTAAATGGCTTATTACCAGATTATTCTATGACAAAGGTTCAGTTTAACCGCAACACCCATGAGTATAACACCAGAATTAAAAATAATTTAAAGACAATCAATAGATCTAAGACATGAACTCAGAACAGCATAATGTACAAAGGATTCAAAAGGTATAATGAACTACGGAGACCATCAAATAAATAAACGGATTAAATGAATTCAGAAGCAAGCTAAGTAAAATACAAATACTATAAATAAATATTTATGTAATATATTAGCTGTAAGAATTTTTTAATAGCTAAATAAAAATGTACAAACAAACAAACAAACTTATGTTAAGTTTATCGGTATGTATGAGTTGTGATCGAATTTATGGTTTAATTAGTTGACTGTACAAGGTAAGGTAGACCAAAACAAAATGAATTGGATTGGATTTTGGTGTGAAAGTAGCAAGACTACGAATACTTTAAATTTTAATTTTCTATTTTACAAACAAATACAAAGATGGTAGAAAACAAACATGAACTAGATTTTAATGCCTTGGTTAGACTCATAACCGTTATTATAAATATTATCTCATCTCGGAGCGCTTACAAAATATTATCTAGCTCAAGTGCCCAGAAAGAAAGCCTGATGATCAGCTTAAATCTGCGCTTTCCTATAACAGTTGGCTTACATGCAAGATTTAAAAAGATGCCATTGAAATACACAAGCATCCAAACAACATTATAAACATGGATGATGGTTTAATACTACGGTCCTTATGATACCGAGTGATTCCAAAACTATGATACGGTACGAACACCTCACATTTAATCACATACATATACTTCGACTGCAACATCATACAAACTTCTCTCACTTAATCACACCCAAAACAATACACATCAGCCCTTAAGATGGATATTGCGATGTGCTCCGAAACTTTGGCAACACTCATCGCTAATCTAAAAAACACGGCAGTATAATCCAAAAAGCGTTGGTATGGATCTTGTATAATATATAACTAACTAATTAACTAACTAACTAACCATCACGCCATTTAGGGTAAACAGAGGGGATAGAACGCCATACCACTCTGTCCTGACAGACTTCCTTTGCTTCCTCTACATTCATACATCTTCTCATACACATACGCCGATTATTCCGACTTTTCACATGACCACTTTCAAGTACTTGACGTACTTGGTCATGCCATGTCTTTCTCGGCCTTCCGCGGCTTCTACATTCAGGCACACTTGCATTTAAACTTCTTTTAGCCGTTCTTTCATCACTCATTCGTTCCACATGACCAAACTATCGTAAAAGCCCTTTCTTAATTTAGTTGATAATGCTTATCTCAGCCTTGCACTCTGCTCTAATTTCGACATTTGTACACCTATCATACATAGTCTTACCACACATTCGCCTGAGAGATCGCATTTCAACAGCATTCAGTCTACTTTCATCCTTCTTTTTCCAACACCACGTTTCACTACCATACATAACGGTAGAAAACCTTGGAGTTCTTATTATGTTCTTAATAACTTAAAACTTTGTTATAATTCAATGAAAAAAAATTGTATAACATAAAAAAAAACTATTGATCACAAAACCAGCCCCAAATAATGGGTAGGTACATTCGTTAACCTTCAATTTGGATGGTACCTCCAGCAGCATTAAAACTAAAGTTAAGATGTTTGATTGCTTCATCGATCTGGTTTGGCTAGAAGTTTTGGTTTTAGGGTAGTGTGACTGGAATTCTCATTAGTTACTTTTATTTATACTTCTTGCCGTAATCTAATACTGCCCTCTTAAATTAATAGTACGAAAAGCTGCTAAAACAACAATCGCGTAATTGATTGAGTACATTTCAAAGTAAAATACAAATTCTTTCGTTAAAATAAATTGACGAGATTTTCTGGATTTATTTTTTGGAAAAAAAGTAAAATACAAAGCTTGGCCTCCTACAACTTTTGCCTCCAGCACTGTTTGTCTGCAGCTGCTAGTTTCAGTTAAGGTTATTTTTTCTTAAATGCGTCTTTTGAATAAGATAATTTTAATTTTAATTTTAATTTTTAGATGAGCCATTTTGCTCTCAGGTATAGAAAAGAAGCACAACCCGCTTACAATCAATCATACATTTCCTATTCCCTTGTTTTAAACTCAAAAATTTGTGAGTGGCTGATATTTTAAAAACCTGGAAGAGCATTGATAGGTCTTATTGATTTGATTAAAAACGTCGTTTATATCGTAATCCTGTAAAAACATTCAATAAAGATTGTTCAATAATCCCGGATTTTCTCCCCCTTTCCTGACGGGGTAGCACGACAGCCTTAACCTGTTTTATAATCCGTTAAGTATATTTTGCTTGTAGGGCGTCCTACGTACATTACGGAGTAAAAGCTTCGCGATAGTAAAAAGCTTGGCTCAGTATTCGATTTATGAAAGCTTACTCCTGCAAAGCACCTTTGCGGGCAATATTCGAAATAGTTTCATCCAAAGAGAACCATTTTTTTTATTTCTTTTATCGCCCACCGGCCATTTCTGTAGGGAACCCTGGATATTGCAGAAATATTCGGAAATTAGATTCAGAAAATAATTGGAACGTAAAAGGGAACATTGAAAGTAAAAAGGTAGTAGCATTTTAACGATATTAGCCTTTTTACTTTCTTCTCGTTTTACTAATGTGACGTTCGAGTATTTTGTTTTATATTGATCAAGTTTACCTTTAGTAATTGGATATTTCTTTCAAAACAAAGCCATCAAATTAATGTAACGGTACTTTATTAAATGTTGATGTACATTTTTATTAAAAAGGCTTTGCTACTAAATGTAATAATGAATTGAGTTACTGTTTTACAAGATACTCTTGTACAAAGAGCACTGTATTTGTTGGTATAGTCAGTTCTTGATCAAACACATTATAAATATGCAACAAGAGGTTCAAAAAATATAAGATTAGTAACAAAAAACACTGAATGTGGTAGGTACACCAAGTGTTATCAGACTCTTGATCATATTCGTAACTTAGGAAAAAAATGCAAGACCTCACACTACAGCACTAAATAAATATAATAATAAAAAATATTCGTTATTTGAAGGCAAGACCTCACGCTACAGCACCAATTCAAGGTGTCCCATATAAAGGTTGGTTGTAAGATATTGCTTAAAAGCAATAAGCCCGCCCTTGTACTATTGCTATGTAATTGTACATGAATTTTTAAATAAAAAAAAAAATTACGCACTTGCATAATATTGTATCCTTCGTATAAATTGATACTTTAAATCAATAAGGTATTCCGACTAAGACGTGAATTAGGGTTGTTTTGATTCATCACATTGTTCAATGTCCAACCCACCTACCTACGCCGAGATTTTCTTACAAATAAAACATTTTAAAGGGTACTTACCTTCAACAGCCACATTTGACGACTTGAGATATATCTCTTAATAAATAATAGGGGTCATCCACGATTTCGGGATATATGTTGGTTTTATTACAATTATATTATATTTTGAGGGTGACAGAGGCTTTTTGCGCCATTAACAAATAAACCAACCCGAGGATATGAGGCACAGCCCGTATTATGTTTTTATTTCACCCTCTGTAATAAATGCTTGCACACCTTAGGGCTGCTTATTGCCTTCTGAGTAAATATGCTTTACTTTAGGGTGACTATCATAAATAAAATATTTGCTGAAAACAGAATGGAGTTTTTATTTCGATTTCAAATTGAATTATCTTTTTTGTTAGTGAATCAAAAAAAAAAATAATTCTTTACATTTAAAGTGCTGCTTCTGATTTCCTAAATTTTTACCTCATTGTGTATAGTGCACCAAGCATTGCGTATCTTAAACGTTGATGAAGGTAAGTTGATCAGTCTTACGCTTAAGCGCTCGCGCCAGTCCAAGGTAACAAACGTGAAATATTTATGTGAAAACCACATTTAAATACATATTTAATATTGATCACTACGGGAATTTAACCCGCGACATCGTGCATGATAATCCAACGTGTCAACCACTACACTTTATTATATTTTATTTTTTTCGGCATACAAACAGATGTACAGGTAGATAAATTAAACTAATCACTACTAATAACATGCCTGCCATCCAATTAAATGCATCCGCAAGTAATTTTAAACAGTTTTAAGAAGTAAAAAAAAAACTAACTAATCCGGCCAAGGCCGCCCTTTTTTTTTAAGTAAATATAAATATTTAATGAAAAGAAATGATGAAATTAAATATATATGGAAAACAAGAAAAATAAATGAAAGAAATAAAAGTTAGTTTGCATCCATAAGAAAAATCATACTAGCTGCATAATAAAAAAATAAATATACATTAAGTAATAATCAGTTTGAAAAATATATACTTCATTCTCTTTTAACTGGTATCAAAACACAAAGCATTTTTTTGTATTTGCTATACAGAGAATGGAATAGAATAAATCTCATTTGGAGATTATTATATAAATTATATTTTACTAAAACATATACATTAAAATGTATCTACTTATAATGTAAATAAATATTTGTTATCCTAAACTACAAGTTTTTGAGTTCCTTTATAAATTTGTTATATGGGGTGTTAAACATATCTAAATTATCTAAGCTATTAAATTTATCATCAAACGTCTTACGAATTCGATTAGATTTGTTTTAACTTTAGGTATATGAAAAAGTTTAGGCAGTCTAGTTGGTCTAAAAGGAACACGGAAAGAGAGTAGATTAATTAATTCTGGTGAGTCAAATTAATTAAGGTGAACAACGTTTAATAATGTAAAAAAAACTGCATTTTACAATATAAATTTATAACATTTTGGCAAGCGATTACTAGTAATTAATTTAAGGCGAGAGTCTTAATTACAAAAATGAAGTAATTTGCTAATAACATACTAAACTTCAATATCAATGCATAGATGGAGCTAGTGATACGCGCTTGCGAAAGGTTTTCGATTCGTAACATAAATACAAAAAATCAATAATGTTACCTGGTGTGGATATTCACAATAAACGAGAATGGAGAATAACATAAAATGGCCACTCAACCCAGCCAATGACAGGTCATAAGCCCTGTCAACGCTTGAAAATCCATATCCCGAGTTTGAAAAAATCTACTTCATCTCAGTAAATAATGAAATATATATTTACATCGCTTGGCCTGGAGGCCGTTTGTGGCTTCCATATGCTCCACATAGGGAGCGGATATGGTAAGATGATGATATTTATTAGATTTAAAATTTTATGTACCTATATTAGTGATAAAAAAACGGTTTTCCGTTTTTTTAATAAAATGTTTTTTAATTAAAAAAATATATTAAAAAAAACAGTGTAAAATAAATAAAACTGTTACGAATTGTTAAACAAGTTAGCCACTTATTATTTGTATGTTAAAATAAGGTATTTAAGACTTGTTAGATAAGCTTCTAAGTTGCAGAATAGGAGACAAGATATTTTCATAACAACGACGTATGATTGTTAGAGTAAAACTTGGCAAAAGCTTTAAGTTTGTGCGATAATATGGCAAGGATTTTATCTTCTTGATATGATTTTGATGGCTGTCGGTTTGGCAGATTGTCAAATATTTTTTTTAGAAACTGCCATTCTGTCCAAAATGATACAAAAAACTAATTTTTCTTAACAGAATGTGGTTTTCATGTATTATTTTTAATTTCACATTAGCACGTTTTCACGTAGTCAAAGTGGTAGCGCATTTGGCTACCGTGCATGAGGTCGGGGTTCGATTCTCGTAGGGGGTCAACCCGAATTATAATCATCATCACACCATATCCGCTCCCTATGTGGAGCATGTGTATTACACAAACTGCCTCCAGGCCAAGCGATCGGCCGCCAGGTCCACGTCCTGCAGCTAAGAGGCAAACTGCCGACGAATTGTCAATAGTGGACGACCAACAATACGAAAGCATTTAGTAATATCTCTCCTACTGCTACTTTCACTAATCCGCACACAATGATGCATAAGGCGCAGCATTGCAGCATTGGTACCTTCACTAAGTGCATTGAAAATTATCAGTTTTACGCTTCCAGTCCGCCCTAGCTCCGCCTAGTCCAGGGTTTCACATAGGAAATATTTTTTATGAGAAATCACATTGCAATTTATTTATGTTGACCCCGTCGGGAATCGAATCCGCGACCTCATGCATGGTAGATCAACACGCTAGCCACTTCAACATGAAGCAGACAAAACTATTAAGAACTTTCATACAACATTTTGGGCGTGTTCAAATACTCGATTTTATCCCAAGACGGAAGTAGGTATATACTTAATTTTTATATCCCTACTTTTAACGCGCTGGTGGATGATTCTCGATTCGTAACATATAAACAAAATCAAAAAATGTTTCCAGGTGTGGATATTCGCTAATAAGCGGAAATGGGAAATGTTGTAGTACATAAAGTGGCTACTTAACCTAGCCAATGACAGGTCATAAGCCTGTAAACGCTCGAATATCCATATTCCTGTATTTAAAAAAATTCTACCTCATCTCTGTAGGGATATAAAAATGAAATATTTAGGACTTATTTTTATTTTTAGAGCAGCTAATAACTATATACTGAACGTAAACGATTATTTTAAGAGTAAACAAAATATTGTTTTATGGACCTTAATATATAGTTAAGTGTGTATATTTTTGAATTTATGTGTAACAATGAAATAAACCTACAAATTTTGTATTAATATTTACTTCGTACATACTTATAAATCTGACACAATGCAAAACTCGTATACAATACGCTCATAGACCGAAGTTTGAGTAGCTCCTGAAACTTTGTCTTGGAGGCTGTAATGTATCTACTGCCTCCAATACACCCTGTTTCGTAAACTAATGATCAACGAAATAAATATGCTTATGTTAAATTTATCACTCGGACCCTAATACATTTATGTTTAGCTATAAAGCTTAGTTAAAACCGAGGAATATACGACGTAATATTACATGAAAGTGATCATATTAAAAGTAGGAAAAATCGGCGTGTATTCATTTTATTTTATTTTTAGTAGTAAGTTTGTAAATACCGTGTATAACAAATAAACGCTTAAACAAGTTGACATGAGAAGTGATCCATATGTGACTTAGATCATATTCAGGCTACTGAACATGTACTGAACTGCTTGAGTTAGGTATATTTTATTAACTGTTTCATCTGGTTATAAACCTTGGTCATGATAGCATTTTTTATTGAATATTTTTTTTAGCTACAGCAAAAATATTAACGCAGTTATTATTATCATAGCTATTGCGCACAGCTAGTATTTTCTTTTTTTTATATACTTATTTAGACGTAAATATAATATTATGATATAATATTTAAATCGGTGGTTTCGTCACTTCTGAATATTTGTTATTTTATAAGTACCTACCAACAAAGGTATGCTTTTATATCATTTACCTTAGAATATATTCACAACTTAAAGCGCAATCGCTGACCTCGCTTTAAGGATGTTTGTATACGCGATATGAAGACTTTTCACATAGACGCTGATAAAATTGGGAAAACCACGCCAGGGACAGGATGGCACGGAGGAGGGAGCTAAGGGAAAGCAGAGCGGCACATGACAGTCTCTGGCTGGAGAGTTTGAGACTTTGAAGCGAGTGAAGCAGCTACCAACTGGATGGAATATGGACCCCACAGTGGAGAGTGTAGTCGACTGTGCAGGTCTCGTATAGGACTTCACAGTCACCAGAGAAGCCGCTTTTCTCGGCTGCCTTCCTGATGAGTGCCGCTTCTTCATCGTTTTCCGAAGACGGACGATTGCCATATATCAATGGTTTATTGTACATTTGTACAATCAATGTTACAGTATGGTATTATTGGATGGGGTGGATCTTACAATAATATTTTTAATTCAGTTAAAGTTGTGCATTTATTAATTATTAAAGTTATATTAAAAAATCTATCAACATTTTCAACAGAATTACTCTTTAAAATGTTTAGTGTGCCAACGATGGACCAAATCTGTAAACAATATTCTATTTTAGAAATTTATAAAAAAAACTATTAAAACACTTTCTTCATCTTTCGATGAGATACCAAAAAATATTAAAATTCAAAAATTTTATACAAAACATTTCCAAAATTTTATACAAATAGTTTCTTATATAAGGGAATCATGTAAATTAATGAATTGCCCAGTGAACTAAAAATTATTAATGTCTTAAAGAAATTTAATTTTAAATTAACTAAAAAAACACATTTATTTCAAACAAGTATAATCACACTTTTTTTGCTTACTTAATAGTTTATTTTGCATATCTAGTACCAAGATTAATTTTTTAATTTACCTTACTATGATTACTACTAACTTATATTTTACCTTGTTGTATGACTTATATTTACCACTTACTATTATACCATATACTACCTATATTTACCTTACTATGATTACTACTTATATTATGTATGTATATTTAAGCACAAGAGCTTGTCTTTTTTATTAGTGAGGTACAGCGTTATGGTTATATTGCATAATTATTGTAATATTAAGTTTTGTAAATTTGATTCAATAATGGATCAAATAAATAAATATTAAATAATTTAAAAAAAGTATAATATACACAACTGTTAATTAATTTTTTCAAAATTTTTAAGCAAGTTTTATTGATATGCTGAATGGTAACAGAACATCGCAATAACACTTGATAAGAAATGACTATCTGTAAAAGAACCCCAACACAACTGTTAATTGCTCCGAGAGTTCTCGAGTTTCTTCAGATCAGCACCAATAGACTAACTTTAAAAGCAAATAAAGGTTGAAGAATTCACTAAAAGGAGAGCCGAGTTGAACAACTAAGCATTCTTTTTGTGTACTTTAGAAACAAAATAGCACCACTTTACTACATTTCGCACCTGAGCGATCACAGTGACACAAATCGGAAATTGACATGTTTGTGGTTAGTGTGATAAACTCTGTTTGTACATTTACTGACATATAAATTTAATTCCTTCTTTAAGGTCTTCATCGAGTTCTACTGTTTATTTACATTTAAAAAATCTGAATCAAAAGTAGATTGAACGCAGTTGAAATGCGATCTCTCAGGCAAATGTGTGTGTAAGACTATATGTATGATAGGTGTACAAATGTCGAAATTAGAGCAGAGTGCAAGGCTGAGATAAGCATTATCGACAAAATTAAGAAAGAGCTTTTACGATGGTTTGGTCATGTGGAGCGAATGAGTGATGAAAGAACGGCTAAAAGAAGTTTAAATGCAAGCGTGCCCGGATGTAGAAGCCGCGGAAGGCCGAGAAAGACATGGCATGACCAAGTACGTCAAGTACTTGAAAGTGGACATGTGAAAAGTCGGAATAACCGGCTTATGTGCATGAGAAAATGTATGAATGTGGAGAAAGCAAAGGAATTCTATCAGGACAGAGTGGTATGGTGTTCTATCCTCTCTGCCTACCCTACGGGGAAATGGCGTGATGGTTAGTTAGTTAGTTTAGTTAGCGAGATATTTAAAAAGACTGGCCTGTAAAAGTCCATTTTCCTAGTACTTGGGAACTTTCAATGCCTGCTTTCTCAAAACTATGTTAAGTGGACATATGACATCTGAATAACAATAAAATGCAAAATCTACTCTTCTGAATAAACGTGCTTCTTGAGTTGTGCCGTTGTTATTCTGGCGTGCGTTATAAAGGTTAAAACAAAAAGTTGCCACAGACAAAATAGAACTATTAACTGGGTGGTTCTCATTACTCGTAAAAGTCCCATTGTTAAAAGACCTTAGGAAGAAATAATAATGGTTAAGAGTATAAGAAAAGTCAGTAACATAGCTTACGATTTCTTTAATGTATCAGTATTAAACGTTGAAGACAAAGCATTTTTAAAATATCTCAGCGTGCTATCCACCACATAATGGACATATAGCTGAATAATATTTTTTACGTCTTAATGACATATTCGTAGTATATTATATTACGTAGTATATTATCGACTGTCTGCCAGGACGGCGGGATCCTGCAGGCGTAAAGAATGGGCTCCCGAGGCATCCGGAATACATTCCCAAGCCAGGTCCAACGCGCATCTCCACGACTCCAGTTATTGGAGGTTGCTGCGTCCGTTCCCTAACTTCAGCGTTGGTTATGAAGTCAAACCACCTTCCCAGACACTTATTCTCAAAACTCAACAAGCGAGCTTTCTGAGCTTTTGTGAGGTGCCAGGATGTATTCGGCGGAACTGATGATGCGGGCCTGACATGGGAGGATGCGAGATGGCTGGTGACAGGGTTTCCTGGAGGGATCTTGTGATGTCCACACACATTTAAGGAGCGAACGTGGCGAAAGAAGAAGAAGAATGTATATTATATGCCACGTGTTCAATTTTTCCGAAAATGTTAGATATAATTCCTCTTCTTCTTTTTAAGGTAGACCTTAGGGTCTGTATTAGTCTCATTTGACGCTGCCTCTTGGGATATGGACTCCCAGCTCATCCATCTTATTGCTGGTCGTCCAAGAAGTCGGCGGTCAGGTGGACTGAGGAGATTCATCACGGATTTGTCCACTCTCTTATCGTCCATTCTCTCTACGTGTGCATGCCAGTTTCTGCTTCTTTCTCTTGCCCACCTGATAACATCCTGGACTCGCCATTTTTAAATTATTATTAATTGTTATTTAGATTTCCTAGGAACAATTCTTGTCTACAGATCACTTGGTGTACCAATGCAGTGCCCTACGCACCTTCAAAGATCACGTTTTTGCACTGAAAGCTGTGTTATGTGCGTGAAATTGAGTAGAAAAATTTCATCCTTAACGTTTCAAACTTCAATTCTACGCCCCACTTACTTTCCTCTTACTTTATACTTCTATTCTCATACTAAGTTCTCGCCTGTTTTTTACTGTCCACTCAACACCTGATATTTCTCTAAGGACTTGAGAAAATTTATTCTGTAGAACTTATAGTATTTTATGCTCAAATTCCACCGCTTCGCACCCCTGATCTGATTTCTTTAGAAAGATCTGTTTTCTTTAGATATTGTATAACCGGCCTGATTTTGTCGGACCCCTGATTTCGAAAATCTATTTAATTTTATAAAAACAGGTAGGTTTTTGCTTTCCGGTCAAGTGAAGATAAGACAAGTCATATGTATGCATAGTAATATATTTACCAGATCGACCCAAGATATATCGAAATTATATTTTACAAATCTGTAAACGCACCCAAGACAGATAGTTCAGTGTTTTTGAACAAAATCTTTTTTTTCCTTCTGTTAGAAATCTTTTAAGTGCCTAAAATAGTAGATGAGTAGTCAATCAGTTAGTTTTGCGCGTTATTAAAGTGTATCAAATTTTAATTTTCGGGTTTCATAATTTTTTCTCTGTTGCAGTGTTTTTCATATTACTTATAGATTTTTACTAATTAGTTTTTCTGGTTTACTGCTCTCCCTTATCCGCACCCAATGGTGCATAGGGCACTGCATTGATACGCAAGAGCAACGAATTTTGATAATTTGTTACATGAAGACCAGATGATCGGTCTTGAATATTTTATTTTTCATTTTCCTCTTACAGCCTGATAAAGTTGTACTCTTTGAGGCTATAATTATACTTTTACTAGGCAAGGGATCTGATATCAATATATTACTTAATATTTTGAAAGATATGAACAAAATAATAGCGGTAGTAACGAAAATTTAGCAGTTTATGTAAATCACCTTTCACAAGCCACAGCTAAATCCACACAAAACAATACAATGCAATACAAAGTACAATACGATATACAATAAACAACAACACTTTACGTATAAACACTGGTGTTGAACAATTTTCCAAGTTCCCAACCCTTGCATTTACCTGCATCTGACAGGTGCCATAAACCCGAGCAAGTGCAGTGCAAAATGCAAGGAATTTATATTCAACTAACGTGATTTATAGCGAAGGCTCTTACCGTTCTTGCCAAGTAGTATGTGCCGGAGAAGCCTTCATTGTAACTCGTGCTTCAATTATTGTCGCTCTAATGGGATGCGCTGTACTTTTTGAAAGCTCCGCATACTTCAGATGAGCTTAAAGCTTTAATTCTTAAAATAGCGTACATTAAATACACGAGTATAATAACCTTAACCATGCTTGCCTATTTTACAAGGCATCGGGTTCTCAGCGTCCTGGTCGTCCACTGTTGACAATTCGTCGGCAGTTTGCGCCAGAGCTGTGGGACGTGGACTTTACTTGGGAGGATGCACGGGAGCTGGAGGCCGATCGCTTGGCCTGGAGGCAGTTTGTGGATTCCATATGCTCCACATAGGGAGTGGATGTGGTATAATAATGATGATGAGTATAATAGAAAACGCTCTCTAATATTAACATCATACGTTAATTTTTATGACAATCATACGTTATAATTTATAGAATAAACCTTCACTTTATTTTTTAATTTTGATAATTTTTTTTCTTCATATTTATGGTACGTGCTTCCCCATTTCATAAAATGCAAAGTTTTGTGACATACTTTTTTTTCCCAACGGTAATCTATTTTTTTCTTTATATCTTGTCTTGTGTCCGTGTTTGATTATTGTAAATTTTTTAACCAGAATTCAGAATAGGGAATATTCACGTTTTTTTTTTTCACAAATATTAAAATTCTTTCCTATAAATTTTTTTTTCCTTAATTTATAGTACCAAGGTTAAAATTTATTTTGATGTTTTCAATTCCAAATTACCGCAAACACACTAGTCCGCGTTGGTCGCGCCCCTTTTACGTCACTATTCATGTAGCCCTTGACGTTTAATATGAAACTAAAAATGTGAAACATAGAAGCGAGACCGAATTATGACGTCACAGGGCCACGACAAAGAGTGCTGCGTTTTTGTGAACGGGTATTTTTTAAACACTTTTGTGTTAAAACTTTGAATAAAAACATTGTTTTTCAACATCCATATTGATTTTAATATTAATATTAATACTTCTAAATCAATTTCACATATTTTTATCGGTTTTCGTTATACATGATATTTCCCCTATTGATATTAGAGTTAATAATTTTGAAAGCAAATACCATTGTATTAAAAATATTCGTTGCTTACAAGACATTATTTGTAATTCATTTGTGACATTTTGTGATTCCTGATATTTTGCATAAATTGTGATAAATAGGGGTCAGCATGAAATATTTATTTACATGTGATATACCTACATATTAATATCTCATGTGTGATACCTTGGACTGGTACTGAAGCGTAGGACTGTGGCGGGAAACAATGACGTCACGCGCACGAAGATCGACTGGCAACGAACGCGTACGAACTGACGCGAAAAAAACGAGCATCGACGGAAACTTCCGGAGATCGTCGAGAATCCTTTCGGCCCCTACGTGATCGCACGCGTATTTACGGAATATTATTCCCGCCAACTTTCGAGAATATAAAATCATTTTTATGTTAACCATTTTCACCATTCTTTTTCATCCATACATCCACTTAGTTAGTTTTTGTGAATAAACGACCATTGTAAAAAACGTAAGTACCTGTTTCATTCTCTCTCTCTGTGCACCCACATAAAATCTAGTATACTCACGAAACGTACTACTCAATTGGTCACCAACTAGGTGGCTAAATGACTGATCATCTTACCTTCATGCAATAAAATTATCTATATAACCTGCACTTGGTGTACCGACGCAGTGCCCTATGCGTAAATAAGCGTTTTCTTGAAATTTGACTAACTTTTGACAGGGCTAGCGCTTAATCGTAAAATTGATCATTTCTTGACGTCATGTAATAAATAATCAAGAAACTCTGAACTTGGTGTCTAATGTAGTACTCTACACACCACCAGGTGCGCATAAGGGAAAGTAATAGTTGTAGAATAAAACATACATTATGAAACGTTCAATCGGTACTTTCCGGTTGTCGTTCGGCTATAATGAATGTTGAAGGAGCGAAAGTTATGCGCTAGGAGGAGTGGAGGTATTTTTTATTTTCACTTTTTAAAAAAAAAAAAAAAATTTTATTAAAAAGAAATCTATGCAATCATGATATTTGCACATATTTCAATTTGTAAATTCGCAATAAAGCCTAAGTGGCTTGTCTTGAAAATAGGATTCGCAATAATTGAAACTTTGAAATAAAAAGCTCAAAAAAATATTATCATATTTTTTACTCATTTTTAACGAATAATGTTTGAACAATTGATTGTATACGTTTATTTTAACAACCTAACTGGCCGGGAGCCCGGGTAGCCCAATTATAAAATATTGCAAAACATTAGTGAAATAAAATGATATTTTTAACCCGGGTTCTCAATGTCTAGAAATTTATAGAAAAACAACTTTTTTGTCGAAAATCTCAATATATAAAAGAAATCTTTTACTTAGACAATATTAATCAACTTTATGTTTACTTACAATAGTAAATCTATGTCTAAGCCTGTCAAAGTAAGATTATTTAATACTCCTTATAAATACATAATGTGAAATGGAATCACATATGTATGGGGTAATAATTCATACTGATTCATATCAAAATCTATATTTCATTGGCTTCGTATTATGTTTGTGAGGGGGATAAAACGATGAGATAAAATGATACAAAATTCATCTAATACTCAATATTAGGGAACTTATATACCTTTGTAATAAATCGTTAATCCATGAAGGAAAATTAAATAAGAATAAATTTTTTGATACGAAAAATACGTAAAAAAAACATAAAATGTATTCCGTTGATTAAATTATTAAATAAATATCTTCTTCTTCTTTCGCCACGTTTGCTCCTATGTGGAGCATGTGGACATCACTAGATCCCTAGAGGAGACCCTGTCACCAGCCAGCTCTCTCGCCTCCTTCCACGTCAGGCCCGCATCCATCAGCTCCACCGAATACATCCGTAGGATGGTCATCGACGGTCTGCCAGGACGGACGGCGGGATCCTGCAGGCGTAAAGAAGAGGCAACTCGGGTTCAGGCTCTCCCGACGCATCCGGAGTACATGCCCTAGCCAGATCCAACGCCGCATCTTCACGACTCCAGTTATTGGAGGTTGCTGCGTCTGTTCATACTTTAGAGTTGGTTATGAAGTCAAACCACCTAATGCCTAGAATCCTTCTCAGACACTTATTCTTAAAACTCAACAAGGGAGCTTTCTGAGCTTTTGTGAGGTCCCAGGATTCGCATCCATA
The DNA here is from genome assembly GCA_022494985.1 of Micrasema minimum. Classification (NCBI taxonomy): domain Eukaryota; kingdom Metazoa; phylum Arthropoda; class Insecta; order Trichoptera; family Brachycentridae; genus Micrasema; species Micrasema minimum. The sequence goes on from JAGVSP010001674.1 coordinate 41,958, forward strand.
AAGGAGCACCGGCACAATGCAGGAGTTAAAGAGTCAGCATTTTGTTTTGACCAAGTATAAACTGGAATTCCAGACAGCACGTATCGTGTTGAAGGTTGCTCCAGCAATTCCTAGACGGATCGCGAGTTCCTTGTGCGTGCTACCATCTTCGCTTATATGAACACCTAAGTATCTGAAGCTGTCAACTTTTTCGATACTCTGCCCATTGTTGTAAAGGGGATAGTCGGGGTCGACATGACTTATTGCACATGAATTGGGTTTTTTTGGTATTTATATTAAAACCCAGGCGTGCGAAATAAATATAATGTAGAATAATTAAGCCTTGAAAATAATTCGGATATTTATACATATTTATTAATATAACATAAAACTGAGACTATAAATACTAAAACTATTATTATAATAAATATAAAGGTACTGAATAATGAATTTTAGTATGCAATTCTCCGGATGAGTAAACGTTTATCTGATAGATGAATCTACCGAAAAAAACTTAAATTTTTCAAAGCGGTATCTTTGAGTTATTGCGAAGAAAAGCGAGAGAGAGTAGAATAAAAAATATAAGGCAAAACGTTTTTTAAGCGTTCAGAATTCTTCCATCTCAAATCTAGCAAATTTGTCTTGCGTTTTCCTTCGGTTTTTCTATACAAATAGATGTGTATCGTTAATTTCTCACAAACCACGTTTCTAGCGTCACTTTTAGATTGTTCCCTGTAAAATTTGCTTCCAAGTCCATAAGGCGAACAATACACGTTCAATATTTTTATCGTGATCCGCACTGATGATTCGTAGTCATATCCTACACGTTCAGTATTGATCACGACAGTATTGCGTGTGCTTCGTATAAAATTCACTAATCATGGATATGGAAAGAAAGATAACGGCACATATTGCTTCTAAAAACATATGTGATACATATTGAACGAGTGAAGTTAGACTAAAGGTGCAGTGTATCTTGATCATTATGATCAGGATGATCTTACGCTTTAGTACCAGTCCAAGGTATCACACTTATATAAAAAACATATGAACATTAATATTTCAGTGCTATATTCCAGGAAGAGAATCGAGGATTAGGTTGTATTGAGAAGCGGACGAGGTCACGTGGCAGAGTGGTTTCTTAACAGTGCATCGGGCACTGCACAGGTAGTAGTATCACCGAGTACCAGTCCAAGGATTCAAACGGGAAATCTAAATATGAATATGGAACATGATCAATATTGAGAGTGTGGTGTTTGCCTAAAGAGTGGAGAGATATGGGCCAAAGTCAGAGGGTAAGGGTGGGGGTGTCAATTAGTTGAGTGATTAATGACGGAGGAGGCTTGCGAAATGAAAGCCTTTATCCCTAATCGCTGCTCAGCAAACATTATTATTTTTGTTTCGACTACACACGAGTACAATGGCGGGCAATTTATATTCCGGCCAGATGGGCTTTTTACCGTTTTGTTGACGTCATATATGAAATTTACTTTTTGTAAATATTTTAATTGTGATAAATTCACCCGAAAAATTAAAACAGGGAAATAACTGTTTTGCTGGCTTCGTGCCAACGACGTTAATGAATGTTGAAAACTAAATCGACAACTTGATAAATAATTCGTTATTATAAATATCTAAATACAAAGTTCGGTATATCTTCTGTATTCTTTTTTCCAATGACGTAATCATCTTTTTTTTTGTACCACATCCACTCTCTATGTGAAGCATATGAATTCCACAAACTGCCTCTGTGGTGTTCTTTACAAAGTCAAACCGCACAGCCAATATTTTTCTAAGACACCTGTTTTCGAAACTTAGAATTCTGGTATTTTGGGCCCTGATTAGGTGCCATGATTCACAGCCATAGAGGAGAACAGTTGTGGTGCAGGCGTTATAAAAGAAGCATTTTGTAATAACCGAGTAAACTTCCGATCTCCAGACAGCTTTTACTACTTCTTTCTGAAATCTGCCGTTTTCTGTCATGGACGCTCCCAGGTATTTGAAGCTCTCGACCCTTTCGATGACTTGTCCCGACAAAGGGCACCTTGACACGAACTGTTACACATGACATGCATAACTAATATTAATCCTTGCAAATGAAGTGCCAATTTAGCCCATCAACAATAATTTGATGACCCCCAACTGAGTCGTCAATAAGGACGGCGTCATCAGCGTACTCTAGGTTGCAGAACTTTTTTGATTGAATTGAATTTATCATCTTTGTATGAATATGGTTCTGCTATTTTATATATCACAAAAGACGCATCGTAGTTAATTAATTAATTATTAAGTGTATTAAGCGTAGAAATATATCTGATTTATGTTTTTTGTATAAAGTTATAAATAATGTAATTGAGAGCCCCTATCTTCTAGAGCAGATAACTCTTCATTGTCCAATTAGACTCACTAGACAATGTCATCTTTTTTAAATTTAGCACCATCAAATAATTATTTAATAAATTCTTTTATATATCGTAGTTGTGCGAAATTCACTGAATACTGTACCTGTCTTGACATTTTTAACATCAGACTACCCAATTTCAAATTAAAATTATTTAAAATCTTATAGACTGTAAAAGGTAATCCTAATTCTATTCCAGTCATCTCCTTTTCCTTTTGCATATCCCTATCATCCTATCCTTCCCTCATAACTATTTATTTTTATTTCTTAATTTATTTTTTCCATCTACTTTGAATTGTATAAATGAGAAAAACTATAATTGGTAATCATGCTTTTTTGTATTCTACATTTATGTATCGATACTGTTGTTTTTCCTGTAAATAAATAAAATTTAAAAAAAATTAATATACTAAGTAATGAAAATCCAAATAAATACTAATTGGAAGTTAGCACAAATAGTCCAAACCACTTATAACATCCAATAAAACCAGCTACAAAAAAAAACGATTTGACTCATTAAATCTGCGAAATAATTTTAAAATATTTCACAGCGTTTGCCGGAAAAGCCTACAAGTGTAAAGTCACATATTATATCGTGTACAACTGAAAAGCAATTAATCTCTTCATAATTCACAAAACGCGAACAATTTGGAGGCTTTCCAAGTGGTTTGCCTGTACTCATTACGAAAATAATAAAACATGCGTTTAATTTTTACAGCGCCATCAATTTAACTGCAGTTGAGAGCAATTTGTGTCCAAAACCATTAAAAGACGATGATTTCAGACCAGTTTTTACAGGCAACCGTTTTCAATTTTCCCCTTAAACGCTTTTTACTACTACTACTACGGCTTTCCCTTATCCGCCCCAAATGGTGCATAGGTCACTGAATTGGTACACTGAGAGCAGTTTATTTGTTTTTTTTTCCCTTTTCACTTAAAAATGATAATTGGCTGTACGTTTGATTATAAAAGCTTCAAAAAAAATGTATGGCTCAGAAACTTTGCTGTATTACTTAACTTCTGAATTCATTTAATCCGTTTATTTGTTTTACAGTCTCAGGTAGTTCATTATACCCTTTGAATCCTTTGTACATTATTTTGTTCTAAATACATGTCTTAGATCTATTGATTGTCTTTAAATTATTTGTAGGTATCGACAAAAGATATCAACAATTCTCAAAGTAATTTCCTGAGTTATAGTGTGTTTTTATAAAAACATATCAATAGGCCAAAATCCTTAATTACATATAAATTTAACATACCTGTAAAATAGCAAGGCTTGATAGAAGTCACTTCTCACTTTTATTTATCTAGACTCTTTGTTATGTGGATCCATCTTAATGGATAAAAATTAATACCTACAATTTTTATTATTTTTAATATTATTTTTTTTATTTATATTTTTAATGTTATACACACAGAGCTATGTAGGTACTATGGCAACCCCATATCTCGATAGCCGGAAAGTAGGAACTTAACGTTGGCGCCGGTAGGCACCTAGCTAGAGACTTCACTTTCCCTTGGGCTCCCGCTGCCGCCGGCCGCTTCCGACACACTCCAGAACATCTCGTGATCAATTTCTCAATCATTGCTCTTAAATATAACGTGTACATAGTTTTAAGTTACCTTTGTTAAATAAAACAACCTGCATACGTAAGTAACATCTTTTATTTATTGCAATACTTAAACTCATTCAATAAAGTTGACGAGATGGTATTTTACCATCCAAATACCATCTCGCCACAGTACAATAATTGAGATTAATATTTCAAGGCTATAGGACCAATCAAGTGCACGACACAAATAACATTCTGAGGACATCAAGAGTGAGGAAACAAGTATTTGAAATGTTTATGTTGTATTGTGGTACGTGTGTGGAGTGTGGTGTAAGTGTTGGGAGATAGGTTCTGAATATTTAAGCGCAGGAGACAACAATAAATTGGTTGTCATTATAATAATCAATTAGCGTTACTCAACTTCCGCTTATAGCAGAGAGTCCAGTCATTAAACGGGTCCAAGTCGTGAACACTTTCATATTTTGAAAAATAATTAATCGCACTTAACAATTGGGAATTTTGAGCGGCCTTGGTGTTGCACTCTGCGATACTTACCAGTGAGGTGTGTCGAGTGCGACGAAGGGGGATGTTGAATTTTATTTTTGACAATAACTCCGGTTACTCAATTTGTCCATTAAGCAGCTTATTAGGGAACAGTTGATCCGCAATAATTAAAAAAAAAATTTTTTGTATTTATTTCATTTTTTATTTTATTTTTTTTACTACCTTAACAGGCCAGGAAGCCCAATTACAGAGGGGAACAACGACACAAACACCCAGGATTGAGAAAAATCACTTTTGATTTTTGTGTTCTCATCGAGAATCGAACCCGGAACCTCCGTATCGTAAGTTATCAGTTAAAATAAACGTACGTATGTTCCAGAGAACTACGTCATAGCAAAATATCGTTGAAATTCTCATGCTAATATAGCAATCTACTTGTTTAATACAGATACTGCGTAAAATGTTGGTATTTTAAAATGTACATACAAAAATTTCGTCGACTATCTTCCTTTATATGCTTAAGGGGATGGTCGATAAGTATTTTTGTCCCGTTTGTATTAAAAAATCCTTAAAAATTACCAAATAGGTCACCCGTAATGTAAATTTTTGGGCACATGATTTTAAATAAATAAATAAGCCACACATTTTTGGGAAGTACCTACACACGTTAAAATATTATGTAGGCAGGATTTGTGTTATAAATATATTTGGGATAAAACCTTGGAGGATTAACTAATATATGATAATACCTGCACATATTTTCAAAATCAAAATCATGTAAAATTATTGAAAGGGATGGTTGCTCTAAATAGCGTACGTAAAATCCTTGATTCTATACAAAGGTTCAAGGGATGGGGTCGACCTTTAATCGGTATAAGCTTCTGAAAACAACCCCCATTATACGGATTAATATAAAGGATGTCGAGAATGAACTAATAATGATAATATTATGTTCTCAATTATATTTTTGATATAAAATTCAGGAAATTTGGTATATTGATTTGATTTGAGTATGATAGGTGCACTAATGTTGAAATTAGAGCAGAATGCAAGGCTGAGATAAGCATTATCGACAAAATTAAGAAAGGTCTTTTACGTTGGTTCGGTCATGTAGAGCGAATGAATGATGAAAGAACGGCTAAAAATATATATGATACGACTGTGACTGGATGTAGAAGTCGAGGAAGGCCGAGAAAGACATGGCATGATCAAGTAAAACAAGTGCTTGAAAGTGGGCATGTAAGAAGTCGGAATAATCGACGTGCGTGCATGAGAAGATGTATGAATGTGGGGGAAGCAAGAGAAGTATGCCAGGACAGAGTGGTGTGGCGTTCTATCCTCCCTGCCTACCCCTTCGGAGAAATGGCGTGATTGTTAGTTAGTTAATTATTAATAAGGTATGTGAGTATAACTGTATTGGTTTTGTACAGTGCTAAATGCTAAATATATTTGAGTTACTTACCTAATACCCCTGGTTCGCACCTAATGGTGCATAGGGCACTGCACTGGTTTAATTTGTGCAGTGTTACGACATTATTTGATACATGCAGCCTATAGTAAGCCGAGTAATCAATTTTAGTACACTGCACTGAATTCATATATTACTAGGTACTACTACTTTCCTTTGTCCACACCCCTTAGTGCCAGGACACTGCATTGGTACACAGTACATGAAAGCAAGATGATCAGTTTTACGCTTTAATGCCATTCCGATATTTCACATATGAAAATATTTTTGTACAAAAAACCACATCCAAATAAATACGTAGGTTCATATTGACCCCGTCGAGATTCAAACCCGCGACTTCATGCATGGTATCTCAACGTGCTTATCACTACACTACGAGGTGGACAAATATCCATATTTATTTATTTATTTAAAACAGTTAAAATTTATCAAGTTAAGTCAGGACATTTACATTTTATACTCTACATAAATCATCATCATACCATATCCGCTCCCTATGTGGAGCATATCATGGAATCCTCCCAAGTCAAGTCCAAGTCCACGTCCCGCAGCTCTGACGCAAACTGCCGACGAATTGTCAACAGTGGACGACCAGGACGCCGAGAACCTGATGCCTTGTAAAATAGGCAAGCATGGTTAAGGCTCTCGGGAGGCATACGTAGTATATGGCCTAGCCAGCCGAAACGCCTTCGCCGGATGACAGTAGATCCAAAGGTCGCTGTGTCCGTTGCCTCACCTCTGTGTTCCTTACAAAGTCAAACCACCGCACACCTAAAATTCTTCTAAGACACCTATTCTCAAAACTCAGAAGTCTGCTGTCTTGGGCCCTAGTTAGGTGCCACAATTCGCAGCCATAGAGAAGAACAGGTGTGATGCAGGAGTTATAAAGGCGGCATTTTGTTTTAACCGATCTTCAGACAGCTTTCATAAATACATAAATACTTAACAATAATTTTTTTTTATCTAATGTTATTTCATATTTGTTCACATTCTTGAGCAAACCAATACCGCCCCGGATAATTCAGTCGTTGGCTCTAGTTTTCAACTGTTTGTAGCTTAGAGTATACCTAGCAAGTTTGCAGTCTTAAGAATATTTCACTTCAACCTCCAAATCATTTAAATAAATATTTTTATTACAACATTTGTGATAATTTTATGATTTATTCACTTTAAGTACGAAAATGTACATTTTTCGAGAGTTTACCTTTGTTTCGTTTTCATCCAATCAGCATTATTGCCTTGCGCGGATAATTCGTTAACTACGTTACACTCTCACGTAGTGTTACGTTGGAATTTCAGGCTCCCGAAATAATTTGACCACGTTAACACGTAGCTTGTTTGCTTGTCCATAATTAACGGTATGCAATAACTGTGCCTGTGGACTGAAAACAGAGGCCGTAACTGTCATCTAGGGATATCAGTATGGACCACTAATGTGTAACTTCACGGAGCATCTCAAATTGTGGTTTTAATTTGTTTTCGATGATTTTTTCGCGTTGTTTTCATTTTGGAATAGGCACAACAGAAATAAATTGCTTGTGGAAATGGGATGGTCATATTGCGGAGGACCTACTTAGTTGTATTTTATTTTAATTTTATTAGGGATACAAACAAATGTACAGGTATAACATAATATAATTAAAACTAATCATTAAGAATAACATGCCATCCATCCAATTAAAGGCATCCGCAAGTAATTTTAAGCAATTATAAGAATCTACTTATAATGTAAATAAATATTTGCTATCCTAAGTCTGCAAGTTTTTGAGTTCATTTATATATTTGTTATATGGGGTGTTAAACATATCTAAGCTATTAAATTTATCATCAAACGCCTTACAAATTCGAGGAATCGTAGAATTTTTTCGGTGATTTGTTTTAACTTTAGGTATATGAAAAAGTTTAGGCAGTCTAGTTGGTCTGGAAGGGACACGGAAAGAGAGTAGATTAATTAATTCTGGTGAGTCAAATTTGTTATTTACAATTTTATAAAGCAAACTCTGATCATTGATATTTCTTCTAAGTGCAAGGGATTCAAGGTTATGAAACTTTAATGAGTCTAAATAATTAGGGATACGCAATGAAATTTATATTCAACTTGTTTAAAGAATTTAAAAAGGCAACGCTATCAAAACACTCTATCAAAGCCAATCACACGGGCTACAGCCGACACCAGATCGCCACGTCAATGCCTGAATCAGATTTTTTTTCTATTCAGCCAACGAGTGGCTTGTGCGAATTCATCACTTGGTGTGATAACATGTCTCGTGGACGTCTCCTACCTTTTCTGATTTAGCTTTTTGACTTTAATATCTGTAAGTATCTTGTGTGAATAATATATTGTTTCGTAAAATCTACCGGTGATCATATTTAACATCAGGAGTCAGATATCCTCCGCAATATATCGCCCTGAAAATATCCGGAATGAGAAATGATAAATGGACGAAACATGTTCAGGTGTGGAGACCTAGAAACCTAAGGTCTCAAGGACGTCCATTGGTGAGATGGGTGGATGATATTAATAAGTTTGCTTGAAGACGGTAGATGGGGACGGTCTAGAGTCGGGAGGAGTGGAAGCGGCCGAGGTTTTTGCCCAACAGTGGACCTTAACGGACTGATATGATGATGATGAAACGCATATGCCCGGAGAGAATATGGAATAATGATTACTTTCAGCGTGGAATGTATGCAACTCTCATTGATCAAACGTTTTCCATACTGTATGAGTTTTAAAACTACCATAAATTTTGTCCGAGTTTAAAAAAATATTTTCAGTGATAGTCAATCTAGGATTAACAACATTTTTTAAATGAATACAAATACTTGTAGACTAATTACTGGATTATACGCATGATGGGCTGATATCAGATATTATTGATATCCCAACAGAGACAGAGAAACTCTGGAAACGAATGTGGGTTATCTAGGCGTTTACAGGGCTTACGACCTGTCGTTGGCTAGGTTGTTGTTAAAAAAAAGATTTACTGGACAAAAATATAAAGCAAACCAAAAATTTAAGAGACATCTTCAGGCGTCTTCTAGAGTAAGTAATTAAGCTCGGTAGAGCCTAACCTAAACTAATAAAGATGATTGCCAAAAAAATGCTTTACAATATTCTCAACAGATGACACCAGCATAGAAAAATTCTGTAAAGCGGAACGACAAAGACGAGTTCAATATATAGTAGTTGCAAAATTTGTCATATATAGTTTTCAGATGATGGGCGGAATGGGAAATGTTGTAGTACGTCAAGTGGCCACTTAACCCAGCCAATGTCAGGTCATAAGCCCTGTAAACGTCTAGATAACCCACATTCGTTTCCAGAGTTTCTCTGTCTCTGTTGAGATATCAATAATAACTGAATCTAGGATTAATTCAAATTAGATTTAACTTTTGTATGTCGTATTATAGTATTGTGGAACTACGATGAATTCATTAGGAAATATAGAAGTCTACAAGGAATCAACTTGAATACAGTATTTAAATTGATTACAAGGAACATACGTCATCGTGACGTCATCAGAATATGATTGAAACAGTTTGAGAGCCACTTGTATACGTCATCGTCTCTTTACTACAAATTTAATTAATTCCCCGCCAGGAATTTCATTCTGGCGTTTCCATTTCAAAACACGCGATTATTACAAAATCGTTTTAACAAAATGGTTGCATTTTGTGTCGTACAAATAGATCACTTCATGAATTTGTACTACATTTCAAATATTACTATTCAAATATTAATTATCGACATGGTCCGTCGTAATTACAATTAGCTTTGATTTGGAAATTAAACATGTCCTTTATTGTATCTGGCGACGTTTCATTAAATACAAATAATATTTGACATACTTGATTTTATTTGATCTAATATTTTTTGTTATGTGTTGTACACAACGATTGCTAATAAAACTCGTGATTTTTTGAGTAGTAACCTAACACAATTACCACTACACAACAAAGAGGACATAATATTCCATCGTTTCATATGAAAAGGTTCATTTTTCTGATACCTAAGGCGTAAGACCGATCGTCTTAAGTCAATATTATAATAAATATGTAAAATTATGCCTACTGTTAGTATTTGGTGTAGCGAAACAGTGCCCTAAACATCAAAAGGTGCGGATTAAAAAAAGGAGGAGGAAGTGTGTCAGTTAATTCAATAATTTATGCTTTTGTAATGTTTTAATATCTAAATCAAAATATAATTGTCCCAGAATTAGTTTTTTGACTCACGGGAATTGCATGAAAATATAAATATTAAAAAAATTTAAAAAAATTCATCATAAAACCATAAGGATGGGGGAAGAGTATTCACAGGAAAACCAATCTTAAGGTAAGATAGTTTTGTGGGAGATTGCTAGTTTGATTTACTCATGAAAATCACAAAAAAATAAAATATAATATATAAAAATAATTATTATTTCAAATAAACATGTTTTTTAACAATACATAAATGTATTTATTGTTACCGCAAAGCTGGGGCTTGTCTGCGGGTACATTACATATTAACTTTTTTTCTTCTTCTTATTTTTATTACACAATTAGTATCTAACATTATAAGTATATTCTTATTTTAAGTAGGTAGCGTTGCATAACAATCACTGTGTGCCCTTTAAGAGGGTCTAAATGTTTTTTTAAATCTTTGATATTGTTTTCTTCATAAATGCTTTTTGGGAGCCGATTAAATAAATCTGGAATAACACACGCCAATGTTCTTTTCCCGTAATAGTTTACCTGTCGAGGCTGCCTCAGCCGCTGTGCCGAAACTAATCTTGTCTTTCGGGTGCGATATTTTTATTTTGTGCCCATCGTCAAGGAAATGATCTGTCATTATTTTATATTTGCATAGATTTTCCACAGATTTTTTGACATAGTTTTATTGTGATTATCTTTTGCGTCTTTCTTTATTTCTTTTGGAACTATGCATTTTAGTATTCTGATTTGTAAGTTCAAGATCCTGTCGATAAAGGATTTAAAAGTAAGGCCCCATATTCTTAGTCGATAGGTTATAATCGGCTCAACCAACCCCATGTAAACCAGTCTTAGCACTGTGTATGGTATGTGATTATAAGTTCAAGATTCTTAATGTTTGTGAATTTGTTGTTCATAATCGAGGAATCGTATTACCATACTTTTGTATAGCACCTTAACTGATGAAATACTTTGTGCGTACTAAAATAATTGTGTTATGTATGTATTATATTAGGGCATTCCTAACACTTCGCTTTTTCTCGTAAAAAAAATAATAAAAATTCTCTGATTCATAACATAAAAACTACAGGTAGATAATAAAAACAGCACATGTAAAAGAAACGGATGAATAATAAATAATTCTAGTATAACCAGGAAGTGTTATAAAGGTGATAAATTGCGAAGGAGAACAAGATTCGTGTGTTTTATGGCGTCGCTTTATACCGCCTGAAATCCTGAAATCTTGGCGCCAGCGTCGCCACACGGAAATCGCGTCCAGGCGTCGGCGTTGGTACTTTACTACGGTTCAAGTTAGAGAAAAACGTAATTATTAAATTTATCTGCAAAAGTAAAAACGCCAATAAAATGTTTAAGCTTACGTGCGGCTTTATACAATGGTGAAATAAATATATGATTAATAACAAGATTCGATCATAAATAAACAAATTTTATATTATTTAAGTGATGCTTGATTTTAGTCCAATTTGTTTTTTTATTCAGTGATAGCTGTTGTGCCTAACAAGGTAAAGTGTAACAACTGTCACTCAATAAAAATACGCATAATGAAAAAAATGGAATTCGATTTAGAAAATGGATAGCAAATTTGATTAAAGTGAATACGATTAACAATAAGTAAATAAAAAAGATTTTATTAAAACATCAAATTAAAACATCATAGTTGGTTGACCAAAGATGTTTGAAAAGAATGTTTGAACAAACGATGTTTAAGGTACCTACCTAACGAAGACAAATAAAAAGGAAAATTACTAACAATATTTCTAAAACCTCACATGCCTTTTTAAAACTATGTAAAAAATAATAAACATAAAGTACATTGTAACAAGCCAAGTGCAGTATATCTACCTGGATTAAACTACCTTACTTCACCAAGTAATAATTTTATTTTTTTAAGCAAAAACCGCATAAGAGGTTCAAGCAAAAATAAATTCTTAAAAGCTAAAAAGCGTGAATAAGTCATAAGAATACTTGTTCGATTGAAGAATGTTTTCCCATCAAATTGTTATGGATAATTATTTAAGGAAGTAAAAATTACGAATAATTTGCACATTGTGCGTAGCCTATTCAGCAGGGGTAGTTAGCTAATGACACCTTCGTGTGACAACCCTTACACGCAACTAAAGGGTAGAATTAATCAAAAGTGTCTACTTTGTGCAGAAAAATGGAAGCTTTTAACAAAATATATAAGACATGAACTCGCGCAAGCGTAACTGCTTTTAAATAGTTGAATAAAATATAATATAGAAAAGACAGGTAAAAAAATAAAAACGTCATCAAATGTCGTCGTCAAGGAGACTTAAGCTCCGAAAACTCAGAAAAGACCAAAGAAATAAATAAGTACGTACCTACGTATATCTAAAATATTGTTGTAACATTTCAAATACTTTTTTCCACACTCTTGATATCCTGAGAAATTTTTTTTGTACATTATGTTTTTAATATTTAATATTTTAAAAAAAGAAATCTATGCAATCTTATGATATTTGCACATATTTCGATTTGTAAATACTATTTTCAATAAAGCCTAAGCGGTTTGTACTTAGAAATAGGAATCGAATCGTGTCGAAGTGGGGATTCGAACCGACGATCTCTGGACTCAGAGACCGCGACGCTACCCACTAGGCCACCACCCGTTCTGCACTTAATTGATGCTATGTATATATCATTATCATCTAACCATATCCGCTCCCTATGTAGAGCATACAGATTCCACAAACTGCCTCCAGGCCAACTCCCGTGCATCGTCCCAAGTCAAGTCTACGTCTCGCAGCTCTGAAGTAAACTGCCGACAAATTGTCAACAGTGGGCGACCAGGACGCCGACAACCTGATGCCTTTTAAAATAGGCAAGCATGGCTCTCAGGAGGCATACGTAGTATATGGTCTACCCACCCGAAACGCCTTCGCCGGATGACAGTAGATTACAAGGGTTGCTGTGTCCGCTGTCTAACTTCAGTGTTCCTTACAAAGTCAAACCACCGCACACCTAATTTTCTTCTAATACACCTATTCTCAAAACTCATAAGTACATATTATGTTTTATATATTGCCTTAAAATATTAATGTCAATTTTATTATTCATAAAGAGCTCTGTGTTCATAAAATTAAAATATAAATAAATAAAAAAAAAAAAATGATTTTTCTGTATTACTTACATATTGTCTGCAGTAACATCTGTATTGATTAAATATTTAAATAAAAATATTATTTTATTCTAAACAGCCGTGAGTAACGCATAAAATGTGTTATTTTTACATTTTAGAAATATTTTTTCAAGACGCTTAGCTTTTTTAAATGTTCATATTAATATTTTGCAAACGAACGTGAATTATATATTGACTTTTGTGTACCTACTGAAATTTTACTGCTAGGTATTGGAATTAATTTATCTATAGAACTTGATTAAACTTTCTTGTTCAGTTAAGCAAAGTAAGCGAGTAGAATTTTCAAGTTATTAATGGAATATTCAGCTTACATTATTTTACTACATAGGCTCTATTTAAAGTATTAATATCAGCCGCATTGTGTGTATTAGAAGAACCTGCAAAGTAAGTAAGAACTTTCATATATTAGTTATTACCTATGTATGTATTTTCCAGAAACTAAAAAGCGTTAATACATCGAACAAGGATCCGTTAATATATCAACAGTTTTTCCGTCTTTTCATTATATTATGAATAAAAAAATTCTAAATCAGTTAATGTAGTAATTTGGCAGTACACAACGGAGTTCTTGTACCAACCCTTTTGTATGGCAGTGAAGCGTGGTGTTGGAAAAATAAGGATGAAAATAGACTGAATACTGTTGAAATGCGATCTCTCAGGCGAATGTGTGGTAAGACTCTGTAGGATTGGTGTACAAATGTCGAAATTAGAGCAGAGTGCAAGGCTGAGATAAACATTATCGACAAAATTAAGAAAGGGCTTTAACGATGATTTGGTCATGTGGAGCGCGAATGAGTGATGAAAGAACGGCTAAAAAAAGATTAAATACAAGTGTGCCTGGATGTAGAAGCCGAGGAAGGCCGAGAAAGACATGACATGACCAAATACGACAAGAACTTGAAAGTGGACATGTGAAAAGTCGGAATAATCGGCTATGTGCATGAGAAGATGTATGAATGTAGAGGAAGCAAAGGAAATCTGTCAGGACAGAGTGGTATGGCGTTCTATCCTCTCTGCCTACCCCTACGGGGAAATGGCGCGATGGTTAGTTAGTTAGTTAGATAGTAATTTATAACGTCAATAATGGCTGAGAAGATATACGAATATCAAATTTATAATGAATTACAGGTATTTCCCATATTAGTAGTCTAATCTAGTATAAAATTGGTTACTTAAGGGAATATTCATCCAGAACTTTCATTGATAGTCTTAGTATCGAGAATAATTAGAATATTTATAGCAAATCCATCAGATAGAGAATCGATTTAATTAATTAATCCAACTGTACGAACGAATTATGCCCAAAATTCTACACTCGTGGGCTTAGATAGAGAATTTCACCATGCAAAATATCTTTTGGTATTCGGCCATCTTCCATACGACTCACATGGCCGAGCCAGCGTAATCTTTTCTCTTTTGAGAGCCATCGCCGAAGCCATCCGAGTGCGGGCTAATACATCGGCAAAAGTGGCTTTGTCCTTCCATGTCACGCCAAGGATACGTCGTAGACATCGCAAATGAAAGGCGTTTATCTTTTTCTCTTGGTGGCTGTAAGCTAGCCAGTTTACAACTACACATCGCGGCGAACAAAATCTATACATACATCCTTACAAATACTACATATAAATCAATGCTTCCAAATACTTTATTACATGATCAGTGAGTGTATTACAAATATTATTTAGGTTTATTTGTGAGTATAAATAGTTTGCTAATTATATTATTTCATTATTTTCTTTTATGAGGGATGGAAAAACAAAGTGAAGTTTAGTTACCCTAAAGTTTATATGAAGCCTTGGAGAGCGGCCGTCAATTATTTTATAATTAATCATTTTGTGAACAAATACCCTCGGCGTATTTCACGTTTATTTCATTATCTCAGTAGATACATATCAGATGGGGATAAATTTTGAGATTTTTTTAAAAAACCTGGTATCGAAAAATACTACATATACTTTTTAAGGGTGCTCGCGTACCAGAGCTATTTAAAGCCCTATATTTATGACTCAATAAAAATGATATTCGGCTAACTTATATAGCGCTATTTTTGTGAGAAATTACCTAAAGAGCGCTTTACAATTTAAAGATACTGTTTAACATAAGCTCCTAGCGGTAGACTATATTACCTGTAACTTGAGCAGACTAGGGCAATTACGCATTCTGGGGATTTTGTATGCGAGATATGCGTAATATATAAAAATATGCGTAGTTTATTATGATATGAAATGCCAAAAATGAAGACTTCCCAATTTTTTTTTCCACAGAACTCACACATTTCTTTAAAAAAAAATCATAGTATTTCAAAGAAAATAATTTGAAATATCAGATGAGAAGAAGCAAATAAAATCACAAAATATGCACCTTAGTCCACACAATTAAAGATATTTTGTTTTTTTTTTAAAAAGATTAAGGGTTGTTGGTAAATGATTTATTTCACCTCCTCCAAAATCTACAGAATATCGATTAGGATAAATAGGCATTCAACCATCGAAATTTTTTGAATAATTCAAATACAATATTATAATGATAACGCCAGTTCCGTATCCGCTCCTATGTTGAGCCTGGCTTAACTAAGCGATCGGCCGCCAGGAAAAAGCGATACGGCTAGCTGGGCCATACTCCTAATTAACTTCGAATGTCTCCCAAGAGCCTTAACTTTGCTTGGCCACTTTGCAAACCATCAGGTTCTCGACGTTTGGATTTCCACTACTTAACTAAAACTACCGGACGCAGACGTCTTTCAAAATGAAGCATAGTTATTATTTTAACAACAATTTTGAATGAATACAAATACTTGTAGACAAATTACTGGATTAAACCCATGCTGGGCTGATTTCAGATATTATTGATATCCCAACAGAGACAGATACAGAGAAACTCTGGAAACCGAATGTGGGTTAATCTAGGCGTTTACAGGTGACAACAGATGACACCAAAGCATAGAAAAAATTCTAATATGAATTAGAATTTTTCGCCCATCATTTGATTAACCATATATGAAAATGGTTATCAGATGATGGGACTAGAAAAGGGAATGTTTGTAGTACATCAAGTGGCCACTAACCCAGCCAATGACAGGTCACAAGCCCTGTAAACGCCTAGATAACCTACATTCGTTTCCAGAGTTTCTCTGTATATGTCTCTGTTGGGATATCAATAATACCTCATATTTATTATCATCATCATACCCATATCCGCTCCCTATGGGAAGCATATGGATTCCACTAACTGCCTCCAAGCCAAGCGATCGGCCGACAGTTCCCGTGCATCCTCCCAAGTCAGGTTCACGTCCTGCAGCTCTGACGCAAACTGCAGGTGGATTGTCAACAGAAGAGGTCCAGGACGCCTGATGAGACCCTGATGCTTTGTAAAATAGGCAAGCGTGTTTAGGGCTCTCGAGAGGTACAATTAGTATATGGCCCAGTCAGCCGAAACGCTAATGCCGCGCTAAATGGCAGCCTTACGACTTATATTTTATGATATTATATTATAATATACTGATTTAATGAAAACTTTTGGTTGTCTGTAACATCGGTTTACGGACGATAATTTTACGTGATAACGTCATAAAAGAAGAAAAATAGCATACTTTTGTGAATTGAATTTAATTATTTTTACTGAATTATTATTTATATTTTGTATAATACAAAGTAGGAGTTAATTGAAAATTACAATTTTTTCCATAAATTAACATTTTTTTGCACTCGTTAATTCAAATATTTGTTTACTTAAATTATACAAATTAATTACAAGTAACAATTTGCTATTAAACTTATATACATATGCTGTTTAAGATCCTCCAACCTGTGTTATTTTTGTGAAGGATAGGACGATGATAGGAAAGTAGGAAATCAAGGGGAGTGTTTCAAGTGTAATGTGCCTTGAAAAAGTTAAATCGATGGTTTTCCCTCTTAGCGTTGTTGACTTATTGTCATCTGAAACGCATTCGAGATTGTACGGATTCTTTCATATATTTGAGGAATGTGTCATCATGTTTCTACTCGGAAGCATCGGCCGATTGAGTGGAAGAGAGATAGATGCGTCACACACCGAACGCTAGGCCGATCGTGCCTCTCTATCGCATGTTGCGCGCTCTCGCTTGCAGCAATCGGCTCAGGCGGAACGTGACAATGAGTCCATGCTTTTTCGTATGTTGCAGCCGGCGTTCATCGATTTATTAGACGTTATTACGTCAAAATATTATGAGTTTAGTAAAAGATATATGTATACATTTTGTGTGAAAAATTGAGTGGAATGTTTGATTTTCACCCTGTTGTAGATCGTAGAGATAATAATATTGAACAGCGCACTAGGGAAGGGAATATTGCGAATGTGTTTGAGTTGCTCTAGTGAGGAAGAATGCGGTGGTTTATGTAATTGATTGAAAGTTTCCTACATACCGTATGTTACCTGTAGAATGAGTGAAACGTTTATTTTACTACCCAGTTTACGAGCGGAAAATCTATTGGAAATTCTTGAGGAAGAATTTTGATAGACAGCCAATGTAATAGATCCTATGGGTTGTTTATGTTGGACAAATTTCACTTAATTTTGTGGTATTTGAAATAAATACGTGATACATAGTAGCGGCCTTTGTAATAAAGTGGTAAGTTCAATACAAAGCGTTTGGGTTTGAATTCCAGTAAGATCACACAAACCCAAGGTGATTTTTCTCAAGCCTGTTAGTTTTTTTGTTGTTTTTTTTCTTAAGTGTATGAAAACAATTTTTTTATTAAATAACATTGGATTATTTGTTACTTGCAATGAAAGGTCGTATTACGTAAAAATGTGGAATTTTGCAAAATGCTAGTGTTGCTCCTGTCAACATTTATATACGCACTATTTTTAAGCTAAAGATTTCAATTTATTTAAGATATTTAAATGATTCCATGTTAATAATACTGAATTATGCTAATGTTGTCCCCTAAAATCTTTTGTAGAATATAAATTTACGCTTAAATAAATCATAAATTTGTCAGAATGATTAAATGTTGAATCGAGAATGTCGAAATTAGAGCGGCTGAGATTCTGGTATCAAACCTGATGTATGGTAGTGAAGCGTGATGTTGGAAAAAGAAGGATGAAAGTAGACTGAAAGCTGTTGAAATGCGATCTCTCAGGCGAATTGTGTAGAGACTAAGGGTGATAGGGTGTACAAAATGTCGAAATAGAGCCGAGTGCAAGGCTGAGATAAGCGTAATCGACAAAATTTAGGAAAGGGCATTTACGATGGTTTTGGTCAGGTGGAGCAAATGATTGGATTAAAGAACGGCTAAAAGAAATTATATGCAAGCGTGCCCTTGATGTAGAAGCCGGGAAGGCCCAGAAAGACTGCTTGACCCAAATCGACAAGTACTTGAAAGTGGGCACGTGAAAGTCGAAATAATCCGGGGCGGGGGGGGGGAAAAAAATTTG